>JBBPCS010005192.1:0-10695 GCA_037974645.1 Hollardia meadi | reverse complement strand
ACACACACACACACACACACACACACACACACACACACACACACACACACACACACACACACACACACACACGGGCCTCCTCTTTCTGTTTCTCTCTCTCTCTGTGCGTCTGCTCTGTTGACTTTCTTCACCAGCAGCATGTTTTATAAAGTCGCTAAAAAAAACACACAACCCGCCTCTTGGATTATTTCAACTGCGATTCCGTTTCCACGACAGCAGGTGAGCCGTGATGTGGAGGAGGCTTGTTGCAGCCTAAATGTCGGAGCTTTTCAAAACAATCGAAACCAACGTGACAAAAAATGACATGGCACCAACCAGGTAACCGGTAAGTTAGGTAAGGTAACGTACAAGCTTAAAACAAGAGCACAAGTAGCCTAGGCCTGCATTAAATATGAGTGAGTGTATACATATATATATATATATATATATATATATATATATATATATATATGTTGATATAAGTGGGCTCTGGAAACAGAGAGAGAGACAAACAGACAGAGAGACAGAAAGAGAGAAAATGAGAGAGAGTGTGCAGAATGTATGGGGGACAGTGCTGATATTGTGGTGGGCCGCCACAAATAAATTAACGTATGGGAAACGCTGTATTACTCAAACTGGAGCTCCCTGGTCATATTTCATTGTCTTGCCTGGAACAACACCACCCGGCAGATGCAACCCTGTGCATTTTTCTTTTGTCTTTGGTATGATCATGGAGTAAGTAAGAGCTTCGGCTTCTTAAACCATACTTGAGAAGAACATACCTGAGGACATATTAATAAACAGTTTGGGGATTTTTACCAAGAAGACTAATTTGTCTCGGATGACAACTTCATGTTTTATCTGTTGTGTGAATTTACTGTATAGTCTTTGAGGCATATATTTTTTCCTTAGATGTCAGCAACTGCATTAAATTTCTTTAAAACTAGAGCCTACAGTATACAGGAGCAGTCCAATCCGGTCTCCTAGAACTTATATTTATATTGCACTAAATGGTTTTGGCACAAAACATTCACTCCAAAACTCAGACTGAGAAAAAAGTAAGATACTTACGGAAGATCTTCACTTGGACTGTGGCCTGGGCCTCCTTGTCCCCGTTCTTTGCAACACACTTGTAGATACCGGCACTGTCCACGTTGGCATGGTATATGGTGAGGGTCGACGTGCTTTCATCGCTGCGGCTCACAAAAATGTCTTGCCTGTTGGGGAGGATCTTCTCCCCACTGGGAGCGTACCAGTCTATGTCTTTAACATCTCCCAACACTGAAAGAAAGAAAATGAAGAATGGGGCAAGGAAGCAAAAGTCCTTCAAGGAAGTCAGTTTATAGTTTTGCAACTTTGCATTAGCATTGCAATGCCTCCTGCTTTGTTAGACATCTGGATTTGAACCCCCAGCTTTATTTGCATACAATTTGGAAGCTGTTTCCATCTGTTCAGAATGCATTATATGATCACATTCTAATTATGTATTCACTTACATCCCTAATGTATCACATCATAGATGTTCTACTAGTTTAACATTTTTAGACAAGACTCTTTTCTTGTATGATAGCCTGTGAGTGAACATATAAAAATGAAAGATATGTACACTCCATAAATCAAGAATTCTTTGTGTGACAGTGGCTTGGAAACATCATTGTTAAATCAAAACCCATTTCCCTGGGGTCGATGTCTCAGAGATCAAGCTAAATATGCAAACTAAAATATAAAAAGACTGATATAAATAATTTCTATTTGCTCTGTAGGACAGAGGATTATTCAGTAGGAAGCAACTCTCGCTGATGAAAAGAATCACACATCTTTTCCACATTGTTCATTTTTTATAAAGACTAGTGCAAGCTGACACATTTATTTTATGGGTTCTTGAGACACGTTAATGCCATCTCATCTCTTGAGGAACACAACGGGCCCTAAAAGCATTTTGACATGCTTTAAAAGTGGGGAATTGGGAGTTCAAGCCAAGGCCAGGCTCTTTCATGGAGCAACAAAGAAAAACACTTTGTAAAATTAAAAACACATGCACAAAGTTAGTGAGCTTTGCTTATGTCCTCACTCTCACAGAAGGTCTTTTGCAAGTAGCAATGCAACAACAGGTCTGTAGAGAGATTCAACTGGTTATTGTTTCAGTGTAATGACCATTTTAAAAGGGTCAGTTCACCCAAACGACTGAAAACATATTTTCTACTTACGTCTAGTGTTATTTAGCCACACAGATACAGAATAGGCTTAGATTTAGTGTTGACTTGAGGGTTTTTGTCTCAGGCTAAGTAAGGCTAAGCTACAAGCTAACTGTGGCAAAATATATAGACTTTACCTTGCTCACCTTTACTGTATTAGGGTGGAGGCACAAAGACACACATTTCAAAACCTGGACAAATCAGACCACAACTATATCTCCATGGCTAAATACCATGTTTTCTTTTAATTTGAATGAATGAAACTATATAAGAGATAATAACTGACTGCTGTGATTTTATTCATGTACTGTCTGTTCTATAATGTCAGACCCATGTAATGCAAATACCACCTGTATCTCAGACAAGCTGACAACTGCACATGTACATCCAACACTGAAAACAAAAGTCTAAGACCTCCATCTCATTATCTCTTCAGACTGAACCTCTCTCACACCTCTTCTAAGCCCTCTTCCTTACTCTGATCTCAACTCTCCACTACCTCCCCAGAATAAGCTGCTAAATTAATTCATCCTCGCCTTTTTTTTTCTTTCTTATTAGCATCGTCTTGTCTTTGTCTTGAATTTCATCAACATTGAGCTTCTCATGACAGTATATTCACATGCACACCAGTCTCATTATTTAGACGGGCGTGTATCACTTGTATCATAGGATCTCAATTAATACTGCCAATATTGTTATATGAGGTGACATTTGCATCAAGCTGTGTTAAATGAGGCACGTTGAAGATCACCCTTACCTTCGCACAGGAAGAATTTGGAGTCCCCTACGCTGATCTCTCCTTGTGTTGGAGTGATTTGCACCTGGATGGCAGCTGGGTCAAAGAAAGAAGATAGAACAAAATATGCATTAGTCTCTGGGTCCGGCGAGACGAATGGTGACACGGGGGCAAGGCACGAAAAGGCAAGGCTCAAAATCAAATTGTTTTGCCTGCTCAAAAGGAGCAACCATTTTTCAGGCATACCGCCTCTGAATGAAACTCTGGGATGAAATTTCCATGCTCACTTGAGTGCAACATCTCCATGTGCAAATGGGTTATGAGTCTAGATTTTCCACAAGGAGCTTGTTGAACTGCCAGGCTGTTTGTGGCCTCACTTGTTGAGGACGTATTGTACATACAGTAGAAGGCCTTGCTAACAATGCAAACATTACTTCGATATTTTTCATATTCTCAGGTAGCTTTTAACTGTGTGTTCTGTTGCAGCTGTTTTGTATAGGCCCTACTCTTACATATCTTGCGAGGCTATGATCAACTGATGTTATCACCATTCTTGGCTGTCTTGTTAACATGCACGTTAATCGGTGCCCATATGTGCAAATGTGAGCGTGAATGGTTGTTTGTGTCTATGTGTTACTTCCTGTGATGAACTGGAGACCTTTCCAGGTCATTACAGGCCTCTCACAAAATGTCAGCTTGGATCGACTCAAGCCCCCCCACGACCCCCACAAAGGATAAGTGATTATAGATAATGGATGAAAAGCTGAAATCCTGATGCAACTTCCTGGCTAGTCGCTGTTCCACTAACCTCTGCAACTCAGCGTGATCTGAGATTTCCTGTCTTGTGTGATCCTATCAAGTTCACCATCAAAAAGAATGAGCTTCTACTGCAGTTGATATAATATATTTTAATTTGGCTAAACGACTGTTAACATAGATAACACGACAGCAATACACACATTATATGTAATCACAACTCTTTATCCCCCTTTCACAATATTCATCCATATTATATTAATGTAAAAAAATGTGTACGCGTCCTCCCCGTCTTTTCTCATAGTCTTCATTTGAATTGGTGATGTTAAATCCGTGGAAATGGTGAAAAATTCAGCTAGAAACAGAACAATTAAATGCAAAACAATAATATATTTATTTCTTTTACATTTACAATTCCTGTTTAGACAAATGTAGTCAACTGCCACCACTATTGTTGATCGAGGTTGTGTTGCAAGGCTGGATTTTTAGTAGCACAAATGTTGACAATATTATTTCATTTTATCTCCTAGTGCACTTATTATTCCATCCTGACTAAATAACTTGTCAATAGTACAAGTTGCCTCTGCAGTGCTCGTCAAACAAACAAAGAAGAAAAAATAAAATAAAATAAATAATGATGTGATGGACAATGGTACGCCATGACATGGTGATTCGCTTATAAGATCCTATAACGTCAGTGACGAACACCTCCGAGGTGTAAGCTGTTAATAATTCTGGTAACTGTCACTTGACAAAGACTTGACAAAGTCAAGGTATGCAGTAAGCACCTCATACCTGCAATGGACTGACAGGAAAAGAAGAGGGCACAGAGCAGAGCAAGAGGAAATATGACAAATGATCTCACTGTCGAGAATTATTAAGTTCTTGAGACTGAATAAAGAAGTGTTAGGCATTTCGGATGTTGTACTGGTTGGGGTAAGATGTTCTTCAGTCTTTCGCAGCAAATATATTCAGTAACACTATCTAAAGCCTTTTTTTTGACTGACTGAGTCCTTCCAGGGTTCTCTCGTACTCATTTTCCCAATTTCTGCTTCCGCTGGCAGACGATTTAGAAGGCATAATGCCATAAATCAAAGAATGTCCTTTTCCTGAGACTCTAATGCACTTCATCTCTCAGCATCAGCTAAAGCAAAAGTGACGAGCTGGTTTAGACGCGCACCTGGTGTTTGTTCCTTTCCTGCTCGCTAACACATTTAAAAACCTCTTGCATATTCAATGAAAAGTGTTAAAATGCGTAATGATTTTCAATGGCTTAATCAGGAAAAAAAAATTCATCGCTTGCACGTGTGCGCCAGGATCACGGGAGATGTTGTGATTTTCAAATGTGACACGGTTTAATTTAAGACTCCGAGATCTTCGGTGATTTGTGGGATGGGAGCGGAGCGCAGGCCGTGAAGCAGAAACCCCACTGAATCGTGATCCGGAGCTTGACAGAGAAATCCTGCTGAGCCTCCAGCATGTCGCCACTTCACACAAATGAAAGAGTCAGTCTCAGTCCAATTCTCACCAGGAGATCCATGGGAATGGTTTGCAAGGGCTTGCCATTTAAAGACAGGTAGCCAACTATCATCACAGCACAATGAGAGGCTGGTGTTTTATAATTCCACACTCCAATGACTATAGAAAAAACATCTGTGACGAAGACAAGAGTTTAACAGCAGTGGCCTCGTTGTTCTTTTTGTCACCCTATGCACTCATTGATGTGAAAAGCTGTCATCATTATCCGGTGAAGCTGAACCTGCTGCAAGGTTGAGTATTTAGTAGAACTATGTTAATGTACACAATAGGCTTTTGTGTTTAGAGTGCTGCCATGTTCAGATGTGTTTATGGTGGGCAAATAGAAAGCTCTGAAGTGTCAGTGGAGATGATTTGGTCTTCCCCTTGTGAATAGAATTTTTCATTCTTTAAGTCCACACAACAACACAGACAATTTGTGGTGGTTTAACAGCGTCATATAGGTCCACCTCGGTTCCTGACAAAAGACATAAATTAAACTATGCCAGTTCAATTTCCTGGTACAGGAAATTCTCAAATTGATTTTATTAAACTACTCAAGGTGAGAATCATACGAGCCCTGGCAGCTTAGTAGGGGTAGGCAGTATTCTGGTGTCTTCACCCTCGCCAGCATCAAGTTTTGTCACGTCATGGATTTCGCAATACCCTCATTACTGTGATAAATGTTTTAGCATATTAAAAATACTTTACTGCTTTATTGTATAATCATAGAGCTGGAGTTACGTCCAGTAACTACTAATCTCCTCGCTAACGCCAACTCCAGAAAACAGAGTTGGTATGAGCAAAGCACACCAGTTTCTCTGTTGTTGTCTGCAAGAACAAACACAAGTCTTTATCTACCATCCAAGGAAGTGAAGACACAGTGTGTTAAGTTTATTTTAGATGGAAATGTCCCCACAACAACTGGAAAAGTTAATACGCGTGCACCAATAAACCATTTTACTTCAAACTGCTTTCTTAACCTGTTGAGGCATAAGCACGCTTTGCAGCTAATGTGGATAACATCTATTGTACACACACACATACAAGACTTACCTCATTTTAATTCCTATTTGGAGCCAATAAAACATCCATTTCTTTCGTAAGATATATTCCCTTACATTGAAAACAGAGTGAAAAGATGTAGAATCATGTTTTGAGTATCCTTTTATTTTTGTCATACCATGATATAATACCATAGGCATAAATAAACTAAAAACTGTGATATAAATTTTAGCTCATATAGCCCACCCCTATGGCTTAGTCAAGAAGTCATTAAAACATTTCTTCTTCCACTTAAATGACCTGGCCTTTTTTGCACGCTAGCATGCATGGAAAACCACTACCCCCAGTATGTTTGCTTTTACAGGCTGGAGGTAGATGCAAAGAAAACAACATATCCATTTCCTTCCCCCATCTAGTAGGATCACAGATACCATGCTGTAAACCCTAGCCATGCCTCCTAAGACTAATACAACTGGCCAAAAATCAACTGATCATATCTGCAACACTTAAGAAAACAAAAAGGAGTTCAGGCGGTGTGGGAAAGATAGCTATTCCCAGAGCCATTTTCTCAGTGTACGTCTCCTAAATGGTCACCGTCTCCAGGCTGAACTGAGTGTTGAGTCTTATGTGGCAAGCATGAGACACAAAAAGTGTGATTTTGTGTCTCTGCTAAGAGCATATTGTGAAGTGTGAAATCCTGTAGCAGCTCATCTGCAGAAATTTCGGTCAACTACGTTCTGCAAAAATAAGCTTGACAGAAGTGGATTAAGTGGAGGTTAAGCCTTATTTAATAACTGACTGATTTAATATTGTCATATTGTACATAAAGTGCCATTTTAAAATGATGGTTATAATATTGCATCTGCATCTATTGTAATACGTGTTTATATTGAGAGTTGTGCGACTTGTTAAATTTGGATTGAGTTGTATTGATGCTTTAATGGTCAGCATGAATTATTAAATACAAATTGTTGTAAATATGCTAAAAAAAAATACAGTGACATCAGTATGATCCTTTAAGGTTTTCATTTGTGAAAAGGTAAACTAAGCAGGCCAGAAGCAAGAGAGATTCGGGGGAAGGAGGTGTAGATTAACAGGAAGTATAGAAAGAAGAGCTTGACATAGTGAGGAGAGAGCTCGGATAAAGGATGAAGCTATCTGTGCCCTGACGTGTCTGCTCATGAGACCAATCTAATATCTATCACTAAGCCTGTCCCTCACTTTCAGCCCTCTCAGAAGACTCATAAACCTCTCTTTTACTCCCAAGAGTCCTTCTTTGCTCTTCATTCCACAGCTTAGACTCTACACTCACAGCACCTTGCTCTTTAACAAACAGCACTTATATCTTTCAGATCAGCATCTTTTCACAGACATAATGGTAATTTTGATATGTGGGGAAAGAGAAATCTGTAAATCAAGGCTTCAAAAACAAAAAAACCATCTGCCTCTTTCTGTAATGGCAGAAAGCCATCCTTTGTTGTTGTATGCATGGCTGCATACTCTCATTTATATCATATGGAAATGACACTGATCTATTCGAAACATCCGTATTCCTAAAGGGATGTTGGTCTGTGGCAACAAATATTTTGTGTTTTGTAAGAGAAACGTGTTCTGAATAAAGATCGGAGCCGTAGACTTGAGACTTGCCTCGAGACAGCCTTTAGTCACGAAAATTAGGACTTGAGATGTGACTTGGACAAAGAAAAACCTCCACTAGAACTACTTATTAAGTTGGGAAGACATTTTGACATCTGACCAATTGGGACCATATACCAAACCACACAATTAATTGCCAGCTAGTAGCACAGTATTGGGTACCCTGGTTTGGCTCTGTGGGGACAGTGCAAATAACTATAAGAGAAACTGTCTGTGACTTTAATAAACTCACATTGCTCATTAAAGTAAAAACCTGTGTGTGATCAAAGCAGAAAAACTGATTTAAATATTGGACATATTCTCGCTCAAATTGTTGGGATATTCTGCTAAAATATTTTGCCAACGGGGACGAAGATATTGAGTGAAACTCAGAGAGTACGCCCAAATTTAAAAAAAAAAAAGAAATCTGGCACATGTGAAGAAAGAGTGACCCAGCTCCTGCTAATTTGAGTAGGGGGCTCAGTAGGCTGCACACTAATGCTGGAGATTGAAACTTAAATATTCCACAGTGTTATTGAAACACAGTTGTTGTACTTTAAGTCATTCACTGAAAATATTTCGGCCTGCACAGCAGCTTTGTCTCTTGTGAATGTTTGTATAAATAAATCTCTGCTCTGCCTTTCTCTCCCCGTAGACTTCCATGTTCAGCGTATTTCCAGGTTTGAGGAGAGGACAACTGTATAACCAGAGATGAAAGTTTCCAACACTAAAACTTTGTGCAACTGTTTCTTATTTTTCAGGAAACCCTGAAACCATCCACAGGCAATTAGATGCCAGCACCCAAGAGCAGAAGTTATTTCACTGCATCCACATGGAGGATGGAATCCCACAGTGTTGACCAGCAGTTCCTCCTCACAGGTACTGTTTGCTCACGAATATCTCCTTACAAACTGTCTATAAACATAGACATAGGCTATAAAACTCATGCAACTGTGAATACATTTCCAAAAAACACACACCACATGAATTCTATATTATTTTATCAGTGTAGCAAGCAGGGCCATAGCCAGGATTTTCAAAATACTGAGGTCATAAGTCCAAAGAGTTGTTTGCTTCCACTTAAATAAAGAAAGGTATGGTGTCAAGGAGCTCAAGGGAAACTTTAGGTATTAATTAACTCCCCTTTCATCCAAATAAACATCCATACACAAACACACAACTCTATGTTAACAGCTTGCCAGCAGAATGATTGTTCAAGTTATTAATTTGCCAAAGTTATGAAAGAACTTAAACAGAGGAGCACATTCAAAGCTACTCATGGTGAGCTCAGAAGCGGTATTAGAAATAGTGTATTAATTCACTGATAATCCCTCCACACTTTGAAGCAAATGTGCCTGTGAGGTTTTAACAACAATGACCCAAACCACTGAGTGAGGATGTGAGAGCTGGCCATTCTCTAGCGAGCGAATTATGGACTTCACAGCCCGCTAATGTAAATAGGCTTTTAGCATCTTAGCATCAACAGCGTACAGTTCTTTAATTCCAATTATGTAACCGCGCAAATTCATGCCTTGCCATCAGTATTTCATTTTAGCGTGTGTGACTTTGTGAGACGAAACAAACAAGAAGTTGGCATTTCTGCTGGGGAAAACCTGAAGTCTGAGGCAGCTTCTTTCCCGTCTTGGATCAGGAGGTTTGCATGCCTAATTGGAGCCTGGCAGCCGGTGGTGACTGGCTCCATTACAAGGAGGCTACAACAGTCAGCTGTTGGTGCTTAACATGCAAGTCGTGTTGGAGCAAGCACACACTATCCAGGGGCAGGCGGCACTGCGTATACGGCCACACTGGAAAACGCTCACAAAGCAACTGTCTGAGGATGTACAGCAGGAAGAAATGCAGATGCACTATTTTGTATCTGTGCTCCACTCTTCTCTGTCATGTACAGTATGTGAATTTATGTTGTTGTTGTTGCAGGCTAATTCTTGTGAATCCCTGAAAAAGGTCAAGACATTAGTGATGAGGACAAAGATTTGGGCAAGATCCAAGCACACACTGAGCAACTATGAATTATTTAGATATTATGAAATCATTTTGATCTCAATTGAAGCTATTCCATTCCTATTCTTCCTATCCATTTTAGGCCTCCTATTCTCCTCCGTCTCCTTATTTATACATGACATCACATCCATTTGCAAACTCACAAACATGTGGTTATAAGTTTTGCCTTATTAAACTGAGTAATTAGGATTTCTGCAATTATGAGTTGCTCCTCAGAATGGGATCGATGCCATTTCTACACATTCCTCTTGACATACTGTAGACAGTATATGTCAGCGATCCTTTATTAAAGGTTCAATGTGGAAGATTGTTTGTCTCATTATTGAGTCTCATTTCCACATCATCAAATCGTCAAATACTGATGCTTTGGGTTGGTTGGTTGTCTATCATGTATGTCAGATCTGTAAGGTCAATATCTCATGCAAATGAAGACACACTTTTGGTATAACTAAGTGATATAATTAAAGATTGTTTAGAGAACTCTTAGGTTCAAGATTGGGTTTAATATAAACTGGCATAAGGTTGTTTCTCAAAGCGGAACTTGAGCAGTAAGAGAAACCTTTCTCTCAGACCAGGTGAAGTAAGTTGTGTAAGATCTATTCATGGGATCCTATGGGATTTTCTAAAGCAAGTTTTCGCCTCACATGCCCTGTAATGAAGAGGCACTGAAGCACAACTTGGAGTTAAGGTGGGACATTGCTGAATCTTTGCCTGCATCAAGCCTGACTTCTCTTTCTCAATAATGCCAGAAAAAAAAGGCCTAAATGTGTCATATGTGATTGTAACGGGTTATGGTAGAACCCAATAGCAGCACAACACACCACGGATTGAATCGGTAATGACTTTTATTCAGTA
>JBBPCS010005191.1:0-10695 GCA_037974645.1 Hollardia meadi | reverse complement strand
AAGAATCCAGTTTGCCCGAATATGCACAATCAGGGTGATATTCACAAACAGTGGTATCTGCTCTGCATGCACAAGATTCTAGTCCGCACACAATAGAGAATCCACTTTCGTTTTGATGATAGATTTGTTTATGTTTGAGTAGTTTCTCATGGGTTGGTTTTCTTGTGGAGCTCCGTGGACACTGATAGGATGCCTCCATCAAAAGCGTCACCTATTAAGGCTTGCTTGTAGTCATTTAATCCTTTTTCCTCCAGCCAAATGGAAACATCACCAACTGTCCACTGATGTGCTATTATCATTAATATCATATATTAAATGGCAGTAATTAATATTAGAGCCACAACAATTATTCTCTATGTTATTAAATTCATCAATATTTTTTGGTAATGAATTAATTTAATTTATAAAATGTCAAATAGTGACAAATACCCATCACAAGTTTCAGAAGTCCAAGCTCCAATTTTGTTTTTATGAATTGTTTTGTGACCAACTGTTCAAAACTGCCCCGAGCTGTCAGCTCCAGAGTTAAATGCAGTGAAGGCTAAACTCCCAGACACGTACCAGCATCTCTACCATCCAGTGTGATTGACTCTTCAGCTGACATTGATGTCAGCAGCCAATCAAAAAAGATGCTCCACGCTGCACTCTGACTGCGTGGAAATCTGAAGTTTCATATCACAGATGATACACAGCAGCATTAAATGAGTCTTGCAGGTAAAATATGAGACACTTGTAGCTGTTATCATCATTTTAGTGTGGGGCGGCTGCTCTGCTCTGACGCACTTGATATAACTACAAAAACTGGGCGGATACATGAATTATATTTCTCATACTGAATAAAGACACAAATAGTAATAATGTTGTTTAGTATGTAGATACTCTGAGTCATCTGTGAAAATCCTGAGTTGGGGACAGCCCTAAAACAATTGTTTTTCAATAACCGCTGTTCATCACGCAAGGACCAATCCCTGTCATAACATACAGCAGTCTGTTAATTAGAGTTGCAATGATTAATCGATTAGTTGTCAGCTATTAAATTAATCGCCAATATTTTGATAATCAATTAATCAGTTTGCGCAGTTAAAAATTCTTTGATTCCAGCTTCTTAAATGTGAATATTATCTTGTTTCTTTACTCCTCTATGACAGTAAACTGAATATGTTTGGGTTGTGGACAAAACAAGGTATTTGAGGACGTCATCTTGGGCTTTGGCAAACACTGATAGGCATTTTTCACCATTTTCTGACATTTTATAGACCAAACAACTCCAAACAACTAATCGATTAATCGAGAAAATAATCGACCGATTAATCGACAATGAAAATCATTGTTAGTTGCTGATAATCACCTCTAATATGTTTCATTTACAGCATAAATTCAAGATGATCATAAATGTAAAAAGGCTTAATTCAAATTTTAACAGAATTTATCAGCAATCAAGAAAATATTTTGTTAATATACCTACTTAAAATTACTCATAAATGTAAAAAAAGAACCAACTCTCTTTCATCTTTCATAATCGAAAGGCCCATTATACAGTACTTCATATATTACTGTATTCCATAAACAACTGAAAAGACAGGCAATATGCTCATGTGAGCATTCAAAATACATGATAGCTACATACAAATTTCTCTCCTCTGCAACGGTCACTTTTCAGCACGCAAAATGGCGGCGTTTGTCATCGAGTATCTACTATGACCGGGAAAAAAAAGCTTTGAGCGCCAATTTGCAGCCTCTAAATAAAATATCCCAAAATAACTCACAAAACTGGTTGATAATGGCAAATGTAACTTAGGCATAGCATTTAATTCGCATCGTTAACAGTAACTGACATTTTACAAGCCATAGACAAGCATTGGCGTTAACGGCAAAGTCCAACGGTAGGTAGGGTAACATTAGCTAACGTTAGTCCCTTTGTGTTAACCTATCCTTAAAGGTAGATAACGTTACTGGTATGTTTTTAGCACGCTAACGTTTGCAGTGCTAGCATTAGCTAGCCAATTTAGCCTACTGTGACTTAGCTAACTTAGCTAACAAGCTATCTTCGATGCTACCAATAGCAATAGCAACTCCATAAAATTAACTTTTAGCTGTCGTAAGCTAAGTACAGAGCTTATTTCTGAAACATTGCCACAACAAGCACATTTTCAGTAACAGACTAACAGTTACACTGAAAATGCTTACCTCTCCTCTCTGTCCCAGGAACCAAGGTGATAGTTCATACAGCTGAAGCAGGAGAAAAAAACGCTAGTCCCAGCCGAACCGTGAAGACTGCAACTTGCTGTCACTGAGAGCTATTTTTAACCCAGAGGTTGTGTGATGCCGAGGTGTGCTCGCTTTTAGTCTAGGTGCGGACCTTACGGGCGGTGCGCGCTCCTTCTCAACGTGTTCTAGTTTCCGCCCCCCTCAGTCAAGAGAGTTGGCATAGTATAAAATTGTTCTTGGAAAAACACGGGCATCTCTTGGCAGCCTATCTTCAGAGTGGATGGCAGATTGGATGTTGGGTTAATATTTAATTCTTGAATAAAAACGTTTTATGTTTTTACTCTTATCCGTTACATTTTCAACTCCTCCCAGCATGCCAGTGTGTGTGTGTGTGTGTGTGCGCGCGCGCGTGCGTGTGTGTAAATTAGTGAGGGAGAAAAAGAACAAATTCCTTGAAATTATCATCAGTGTGGACACTAAAACAAGTAGGTCAAGACTAAGGTCAAAGAACACATTAGCTAGTCATAAATTCACGCTTGATATTTATTGTATTTATTTTATCTGTGTTGGACGTTTTTTATATTTATTTGTTTCCACGATCAGTCGGCCAACCACCCCAAACAATTGAGAGGCGTACTTTTATATTTCACATAGAGCTGCAACGATTAGTTGATTAGTCAATCGACAGAAAATGAATCAACAACTATTTTGATAATAGGATTTGGTAATCGTAATCAAGTCAAAAGTAATTTTGAAGCAAAAAAGTCAAATGTAAGAATTTGCTGCATTTCTGGGTCTTCCATTATAATACATTTAATATTTGGGGTTCTGGACTGTTGGTCAGGCAGAACAACATATTTCAAGATGCCAGCTTGTGATTTGGGATATTGTGATGGGCATTTTTCTGTGTTTTCTGATGTTTTGTAGACCAAATAATTAATCGATTGATTGAGAAAGTAATCTGCAGATTAATAGATGTTGAAAATAAGTTGCAGCCCTAATTTCATGCTATTACCTGGCACCAAATAACTCCAATAAAAATGAAGAACCTTTTAGCACTTTAAAGAACCATATAAAGTACGCGAGGAACCATCTCCTAAAAGAAGAGGTTCTTCAATTGGTGTTGGCTCTTTGTAGAACCAGAGAGGCTTTTGAAGAAACATTTAAGAACCATTATTTTTCTGAGTGTATTGTCAGTGTTAGCACAGCATTTACCCAAGAGCTAACCACAGTGGATGTACCACCTGAGCTAATCTTCTCCAAAAGAGTGTTCTGGTAAAGATGAAAAATACACGGGAAGGATCCGCTACATCACTGCAGCTGTGGTTCACTTTAAATGTTTTCACCCTGACCTTGCTGTCATTAGTTTAGTTTACTTGTCACTGAGAAAGGAAGGACACTGGACGACCACAACTGAAAACGACACTGGCCAGTTCAGCACTTTGTAACTAAGTGAATGCCCCAGCTCCTGCTATGTGAACCTTCAACCCATTCCCATCCCAGGTCGTCACATACCGTCGTTATGTCGTACGCTCCTCACCTCTTTTCCAGACATGCAAGGTACCCTTTGGCATCGCCGGCCAACGCGTTAAGTGTTCCCTGATGCAGAATGGGCCCTTTGGGGTCCATAGCTGATGCGTTAACCATCCCCTGTAGCATCTCTGGGCGACATGCAAAGGCTCGCGTCCCGTGTGTCTTAGCCTGATGCAACACAACTCAATGACTCAACCCCGACCCTCACCCAAAGGGGAAACCAAAGGGTACCTTGTGCGTCTGATGAGATGCGAGGGGCCGTGACAAAACGTCGATATCTGAGGAGCTGGGTAGAGAACGGGCTGGACACAGGTGTCATTTACATGAATGTTCCTTCATTTATCCTTTAAAGTTTATTCAGACATGACGGCACATCATTGGAAAGAAAGAGAGAAGCTGCACCATTTTAAGACTTAGTTTTCCATCAAAGCCTTCATAAATGGCCATTTTGGCCATGGCCATGCTGTGCTAACACTGACAATAGCCTGTTTTATAACATCTTACAGTCCAAAAGCATGAATGACAGGATGATATAAGTTGGCCCTCTCTTAATTCCTATTACTCCATTCTGCTTCTATTTATTCACCCACACAGTTGGCATGAATGATGTTTGAGAATATACAGTGTTATCCTTTGCCCCAAAAGTCATTTTATGCACTGACCTGAGATGAAGAGAATCTCCTCAAATACTTAAAATTAGCTCTTTCACAGTGGAGTTACCAAACTCCAAACTTTATGAGATGAAGTTTTGAAAGAGTTGAAGATAATGGAGTCACAGTAATCTAAGAAGGCAGTGCAACGTACATTTTCTCTCCCTTTCTGAATGAATGGGAGATGAAATGAAATGACTGGTGACGCCTGGTTTCAAATTGGATGCAAACTCTGGTCTACTGGATGAAAGTCATGTGTGTGACCCTCCCCTCAATCTCAGACCTCCACCACTCTTGGCACTTTCTCGCTTTGGAAAGTACGTCACACTACGTCGTCTGTTTAAGTTGTCTGATACTGACGTGGATGGCTTTACATTGCAGGTACATTAAACCTTTATGCGTCTCTGCCTGATGCCAAAGGGTACCTTGAGCATCTGGAAAAGATGAGAGGGGCTGTGACAAGATGTCGATATCTGAAGAGCTAACACTACATTGCAACTAACCATTTTTCAAACACTGTTGTTGCATATTTTTTCTTGGGTTTTAAAAAAAAATTTGTTGCCTGAATATGTATTTTTGTCACTTGTTACTGCAGTTTAGGTGCAGGTTGTTTTGTCTCCACTGCAAAATGTATGAAAAAAATGACATAGCCTTGATGTTCTCTGCATTGGGTCACACCGTATGTCAGGTGTCTGCTTCATGATTTTCTTGTAAATAAATGAACCCCAGTGTTTGACTGGATCTGTTGGAAAAATGCCTTCAGAACTCTTAAATGCTTTTGAGTTGGCAAAAACTTGAAGTATAAAAGAGAAAAAAAACAAAAAAAACATCGGCATGGGCCTCTGCACACATACTTTTTTTTACATATCATATACTGTATGTAGATACATAGATGCACTCAAAGGCTGAATAACATACATCGTAGGAGACTGCTTATATTTATTTTTTCCTACAAAGTTCTTCACATCACATTTGTTGCCCCATAAAAATCTTTGGCGTTGAAACATGTTTCTGATGCTGACCTACTTGTAAAAATGTAGCTTTCCAGGCTTCATAGAGGATTTCTTGGATTGCATTGTTTCATTTGACTAATGGGGTCCAACATGAACACTCCATTCTGGGATGTCAGGAATGGAAAATGTGATGTCAGTAGGGTGACCAGGTGTCCCACATTATGTTGGACTGCACAGCATTTTTATCCCTTGTCCCACGTCCCACATATTGAGACTATGTCCCACATTCTGATTGGCTCTAGTTTTCAAACCACTGCAGGACAGACGCTTTTCTGAAATCTGACTTTTATCCAAGACTGTGAAGAAAGCAGGGAAGGCTATCATCACAGGGATTTGTTTAATGACTGTCATTGTGTAAAATTGCAAGTCACCACAAAGTCAAAAGCTTCTGGTATGAGATTTAGGTGGAACCTAATTAACACATTAGGTGGAAGACTAGGAAACTAACTAAAGACTAACTAACTATGACTGGGTGAAGCTGGTGGATGGCAATTCTCACAGAGGGTTTTGCAAAATTTGCAAGATGTGAAAAATTTCAGTTTCACATGGGGGACTATGATGTGGAGTGACACAAGTACATGTGTCTTGTCTTACAAGAAAGAAGTGGCTCAAAAACAGATCTTTGAATGAATGAAACGTACAAAAGCAGTGTGCTACTGAATCTACCAGAGGGCGAAACACAGATGTATTAAGCAAAGGGGTAGAATAGAAATGTTTTTTAAGGTAGATAGACCTCTCAGCATTGGTAACATGTCCCACATTGTCCCACACACATACTCTTTGTCCCACATTTGATTTGTCAGTCAGGTTTGTTTATAGTCAATAGTAACAGTAACTTTGGCAGCTGAAAGTGAATGCAACTTCTCCTCACCTGTATGCAAGAGCCAGCAGTCAGTGCTGCAGTACAACCCCTGAGACCCCCAAGCCCTCTCCGAGCCTACAGCTTGAAGAAATGACCAGAGCAAGCTGGCCCCAGATGGAGGTTGTGGCATCAATTGAAGGCGAGGGGATGAGGTGTTGTCGTCGTTCCGAGGCAGACCTCTGGCAGATAAATGGCTCTATAGTTTCTCTCATCAGCATCAGAAAACATCTGCTTCTCGTTGTCTCTCTGCTACATCAGCTGCAGCAGGTCACTGCGCTGCTCTTCACACTCTGTCTGCACAAGTGCATGTTTAAATCTGTTAAATGCGTCAGTGACACTGTCATATACAGTAACGAGCGGACCTGTCAGACCTGGCAGTCGTAGCCCCCTTCACACGTTATTGGCTGTCGCCGTGAGACCAGGACTGATTCAGCCAATTAATTTTGAGCGAGGTAGCAGGAAAGGGACCTGCTGTGTACGCTGTTGCCGTGTCTCTAAATGTCAGCCGCTGCGATACGGTGAGTGGAAGGTGAGCGAAACAGATGACGTGTCACCATACTGTAATATGTCAGCAAATGATGTTTAATTACTGTTTGTTAATGTTAACATAATCGTGAAATTATGTTGCTAGCAATAGCAAAACAGCCTGGCGGAAAGATTTTGGGTCCCAACTGGATAATAAGAAAATTACATGTTCTAATAAATCTTATGAGACCCAATATAAGATTATTCACGGACTACATGTAACCCCGGCTATTCAATGTAAATATGGTTCTATGAGCCTTCCATTATGTCTGAAATGTAAAAATAGCTGTGGTACATATAGTCATCTTATGTGGTCATGCCCTTAAATTGTCACAGTTTGGCTGTCAGTCTAAGGAGAGAGCAAGAAGGTATTTAGGGTAGATATACCTCTAAATCTGCATCATTTTCTACTGGGAATAGACTCCAATTATGAACATTGGTACAGGTATATTCTTACAATGAGAAGCTTTGTATGCTGCATGCCTCCCAATATGGTTAGGCCAAGAGCCTCCTGACATTTCAGCGTGGTATTCATCCCGGTCACATACCAACGTTTTGTCATGCGCCCCCCACATCTTATCCAGACCCTTTGGTGTCAACAGCAGATGCACCAAGCCTTCCTTTTAGCATCTCCTTGCAATATGCAAACACTCTCACCCTGCACGTCTTATCCTGACGCACAACGTCTACATTACTTTGGTTAGGTTTAAAGAAAGACCCGTGATGTTTGGTTTCAAATGGGACATAAACTCGGTTCTCCTGGGTGATAGTCTTGTGTGTGACCCTCCACTCAACCCCAACCTCCACCCCTCTTTGCACTTTCTTGCTTTGTAATCTATGTCGCGCTATGTCGTCTGGATTGCAGATGATCACATGTGTTAAGAGGTAATCTTAAAGTCTTTGAAAGAGACCGGTCCCCATTATAACTTCATGAGGACTGGTCAAGAGTGATAAGGATGTGGGTTTCAACAGAATAGCACATATAAAGCATATTTTGCAGGCTCAACTGGTTGCGACGATTGCATTTTTACTGATATGTTCTTGTTTTGTGGTGTTCATTCTGTCTTGTCTCAATTGTGGGTCTTTGTAGTGTATCAACTTGTTATTGTCTGAAAATAAAAACTAAAAATATTGAAACTGAAAAAAAGCCCTTGCAAGAGCAAGTATGTTTAAAAGGGAACCATAATGCCCACCAATTACGTTTTGTCTTAACATAACAAGAAAATGTAATTAATTAACTTGTCATACAAGTACATACAGAACAGTCTAATATTCACTAACAACGTATGTCATTTGTTTTCTGGAACATTTGACTGAAAAGACAATGTTTCCCTTAATCAAAGTGCTTTTGTGGCCTAAACCTAACCACAGACCGGAGTCCGGACTGGAACCGTGGTTCCCGGAGTCCTGCACTTTGTACGCCTGCCATCCACTCCGACCTCCTCCTCACAACTCAGGCGCGGCACATAAATGTATAAAGTCAGTCAAATAAACATAATCTCTGAACAGGCAGGGATTGTGTTTCCCTTATAAACGTATTTGTTGCAAATTAGTTAGAAGAAATGTCTAGGGTTGCTCACAAGCACGCACTCCATTGAAGTGAAAATGTACAAACGTCCCCTGTGGTTGTTAAGCAGCTATTAATAAACACCTTTTTAAAAAAATGTAAAAAAAACTTCACCTGAAAGTGAAAGGTTTAGCCTCCTGTGGCCTCAGCATTTAGACCTCGCTAAGCTTTCAGTGCAAAAGACAAATATTTCCTGCTAATATCAGCAGCAGCAGAAGAAAACTGTGCTGGAGGACACAACAAGTTCACGGAATGCTCCCCTGACGCCTCCAGCTGAAGCCACTGCAGCATGCTGTCGCTGTCCAATATGAGACCGGACAGTTGTTTGTCTATTAGCGCCGCTAATCACACTGGGCCACCCATGTCAATAAAACTCATTATACGAAACAAGAGGCTCATCAGCAGAGCGCTGCCCTGCTTATCAGCGCAGCCAGGTCCAATTCATCACGGCCGCCTATATGAAACATCATCATCTTTTTAAATCACAGTGTGTCCTGAGCTGTGACTGATTGCATGTAATGGACAAAGTCTAAGCAGATTAGTAACTTCAGTTTGTACAACTATGGAAAAGCTGCTAATAAACATATGATGAACATAATCTGTTAGTGTACACATTCTTATGAACAATAATTTGCTGTTTAATGCTTTGAAACAGGCCGTTTGTTCTTAGTTTGCCCGTCCTTTATTTACAGGGGTATTGCATGGTTACTTTATATATGCCTCTGTCACTGAAGGATCAGTTGTACTTTAGGACAATTTTATATTCAACTTTATAAAAACACATGCTCAACCCCGCCCAGTTGGCCTTTAAGCACCACCCATCTCTCGTTTCTACCCCGCTCAGTCCGAACCCAGATACAGATCATTTGCTTGATTGAACAGATACAGATAATTGTGTACTTAAAGCCAAACTGTTGAACATACATCCGCGTGATAAGAACTACCTAAAATGACAGAAACAATCTTTGGCAAAAATGTAGTTTAAGGTGTACTTTGAGTTTTTAGTTTGGCCCATGTCCCATCTGCTAACATGGAGGGGGAGGGGTTTATGACTATACTGCAGCCAGGGGGGCGATCAAGATCTTTTGGGGAGCTCTCTTTTTGTCCATCGTTATATACAGTCAATGGCAGAAACACAAAGAGGAGAGGTTGAGCAGAAGGACAAGGAAGTGGAAACAAACCCATAGTTTCAAAAACAAATTTCAAAATAAAGGAATTAATGGATATTTGGAGTTAATTTGGCAGAAAAAAAAAAAATTTGGCCTGGCGGTGTTTCCTGTTGGCCTGTACAGTTATAGGGGAAATGCTGCTCACATCTGTCGTCCTGGTAAGAAACTTTCTCAAATTATTATTTGATAGTATACTAAATTTATGGTTCTGAAGACATTGGAGGTGAAAGTAGGCTATGCAGTAGCATAATATTGATTCATATTTGATCAGCACTGCCTGTTTTTACAGCTTGATCTGTGTTTTGCGATCCTCTGTTTCAAAGCAGGACACAAAACGGCAGTGGACTTGTCATAAACCCACATTTAGAGCTAAACAGTACAGAAAAATATGGTTCTGAAATCATCTTAAGCCAGAAGTAGTAAAAAAAACAAAACAGTATGATTTCCTGAGCAGTCGTCTTTTGGTCTGAACACAGACAGATGTAATGAACAGACCCAGAGAAACAGACGGAGATCATACAGGAGCTTAACCAGCTAATTAATTAGACTAATACATCCGAGCTGTGTGTGCCAGCTGCACTGTGCTGACATGTGTGTCTGTCGGCCTTATCGCTGTTGTTGTCACATGTCAGGGGCGCTGATGCCAGATGTGTCAGTTAGTGTTTAAAGCCTATTAACAGTGTCAGATGTGATGGACAGCAGCTGGACAAACAGTGAAGCTGACATTGTGTTGCTCTCAGCCAGAGACACACATCATCCACACGTGGAGCTGCTCATGTGAAACTCTTATTGATCCTTGTAGGGAGGTCGGAGGTCAGGGTCAGCTGCAGAAAAGCACTCTGGGAGATGATGCAGCAATAATTATGGTGCCAATTAAGTGCATATTGAAACAGGTAGTTGTTTAATCAATAAGTCAACTGACAGAGTTTTCATTTGAACTGTTCTGACAAATCAATTCATCTGTTAAGTTACTTATTCAACAAATATGTGAACCACTCTCTACAAAGTGTGTTTTGTGGTTTTTTGTTTTTTTTTCAAGATATGTTTATTGATTTTCCAGAACAGAACAACACACAGCACTTTAAGGGACAATCTCCCCTCAAGAAAAACAAAAAAACAAAAACAAAAAAGGAAACAAGACAAGACAAAAACAAACCAACTACAAACC
>JBBPCS010005190.1:0-10698 GCA_037974645.1 Hollardia meadi | reverse complement strand
CAGTGTAACTTTACGGCTGAATCTCTTCCATGTTTCCTCTAACACGAGCCATCTTGATGTGCACTGATCTTTCACCGGTCAACCTAACGCAAACAGCGGTGGTGGGCGGGGCCAGAGACCTGTGATACATAGATCTAGAATTTGTCAATGAGGGAGAAAGAATAGATGTGCTTTCAGCCCCTCTTCAGAGTTTTAAAAACTTTTTAATGTGGGAAAACGATTTTAAATAAAATCTTAGTCATAGCATAGTATTTTTATGTACTTTATAACGTGTCTGGAGGGGAACTTTAAATTATTATGGTCTGGGCTCTTTTGCTGACAGGCCATCATGTATTTGTCATGTGTGAAACCACCTCATAATTCTCATTCTTATAATCATATGTATGGAGTTGTTTAGATAGACCAGTTAAGCTGCAAATGCATTTCCCTTCTTGGGATCAGTAAACATGTTTGAATCTAATTTCTGCCGTTTCAGCGCTCCTCTCTGTAGCTCAACATGATCACAATGTGCCCTCTGTGTCTAAGGTCGTGAGTTCAAGACCCGGGTGATGCGGAATGAAAATCAGGCATTGTGCTGTGTGAATTAGACTTGACTATATGACTTCAGGGTTAAATCATTATTTTGGTCCAGACAGTTCTGTTGTTGGATCCTCCTGTATTTCTCATTTTTCAGATTTTCTTTCTGTCTTTATCCTCTTCCTTTTATCATCCTTCCCGTTGCCCTGCTCAAAATGTCCGGTTCTGACCCACTGCTACAGAGCAGCTATAATTGTTTTTTAAATTTGCAATGGGTATTATGTTCATTATGGGCAATGTTATTTTCGCTGAATTTCTGTTGGCAGTGTGCCTTGTTTACTGGCCATTCTGTATGACCCTAAAGAACCACCGTAGTTGAGAACTGAGATGTAGCTAGTAATTAGCCCTATGCTATTTAACTATTTAACCGTTTTAAAAATAACTAACTTAATACATTTTCTAATATGCTTGCTATTTATGATACAGCATAATTCTTACATTGATACGCTTTGCTACTGATACGCTACATATCTCATATAATTTAGCAGCTTATCATCTTAACAGTTAACATCTTAACTGGCTAACCAGATAGCTTATCCTCTTAGCTCGCTTTCGTGTTTTGTTCCCTTGAAAGTTCTTGGTGTCTGTTACTGAGGTGCTTGGAGGTTTGAAGTATTTTCTCATTTGCACAACACTGTTTTATAGCACTTTTTGCAAAGTAGTCCCACACTAGACTTCGGCAGCCTTTGGCTGCCTGGCTACAATGGTCACCTAGTGGATACAATCAGACAAATTATACATTTATCCTCCCGATCACTTACACCAGAGACACATTCGACCTACAACAGGTAAACATTGGGAAAAAATCTAGGGAAAAAGCCTCCAGACTCCCTTCAAAACAAGTGACTGATTGATTTGTTGATTTTGGGAAACCTTTGTAAAATCTGTAAAACGCTTTTCTGACAAATTCTTAATTATTCGTGCCTTCTGGAGAATTCAGCATGCCAACTTTAGTTACTTCATGTTTCCTGGCCTCAATAGGTTCTTGTGTTGCTGTATCCTTTTTCAGTCAAAATTCTTCACTGAAGTGTAGGACTTTGACTACAATTGTACAGCAATTTGGGATTCCATAGGTGTTTTCATGAGCTCTACCTCGCTCAAAGATTAAGAATTTATTGGTTTTCATCCAAACCCGACAAAACAATGACGGTAACAAACAAGGAAAAAACGTTTTGTGTGTCCTATTGGCACTACCTTAGTATTTACCTGGGTACTTTACAAACATAATGGCTGTCCATGCAAAGTTGAATCAGCTGGGATCATCTGATCATACTAGATACATTCTTGCAGTGCTTATTCCACATGCATCGTAGTTCTGCTCTGCTTCATCTTTAAACTGTGAGTTTTTACTTTACTTTCAGAATATGGGCATTGATTCACTAGGGATTAAGAACACAGATGACCTCTGCAAATATTCCAAATCACAGGACAACCCCAGGTAATACTAGCTTTAGAGCTTTGGGCTTTGGTTGTCATGAGAAGTCATGGGCTCAGCCATAGTGATCTAGAAAAGGACAACCAACAGAATAATCATGAATCAACTATACAGTCCTAAGTCCTGCACTTTTTTATTAATGCTCCTAAGGCTGTTTTTGGGGCGCCATCATGTCGTACATGAATGTGACATCAGCAATGAACAAAAGCAGCAGTATTTGCTAGCTAGTTTGTCAACATAATATTTAGTTTTTTATAGCTATTGACAGAATTGACAAAAAAAACTCTATTGAGGGACATTTCAAGTGCTCTTGAGGGCTGTTAGCAGGCACTTAGTTTGCTAATGCGTCAGGCTGTCTCCAATCACTGTGCACAGCGATTCATTCACATTTATCATACAATTAACTTCACGACCAGTGTACTCAGGACCACCCTCGTCTCAGTCACGGTTCTATACCCCGCTCCACTTTCTTTATGTTTCTGTCTATTTTTGCTGGAGGTGTTTTCATCTCTGAACCATGAATTTCACTTGTAATGCATATAGAGGCCTATATTCATTGCCATCTGACTTGAAATTCATTTTTAATTGTGTTTTTCAATTGTTTCTGACTTGATCTTCACATATACACAGCAAAACGAGTTTTTCTTGTTCAGCGGTAGTGAGAGAGAGCAGGGATGGTTATGCCTGTGATCATCCTCCCTGTGTTTTAATAGAGCGCGCATACATATTTTATATATATATATATATAAAATATGTATGTTTATATATATATAGTTTCTGTTGTCAAACGAGTATGAAATCTGACTGTGGCTCATAAATATTTTTTCCAGCAGTTTACATCTCAAAATCATTATTTTATAAGAATACTGTAAGAATACAAGTTGATGACAGCAGCTGTGCTGTGAGGTTGGCTATATTGACATTGAAAATGAGTGATGACAGAGGATTAAAAGCAACAAAATGTTCACTGCGTTTGTTACCATTTAAATAAACTGAAAATGTGTATGTATACTGAAAAATGTTGGCAGAACAACTCTTAACTATATTAGAAATGTGTTTGCTGAAGAAGAGACGCTCTGCTCCTGAAACATTTCCAGTGGACATTGAAACTGCGACAGTGCTGTGCTACTGATAAAGATAATTCTTTACTGATCACTCACAGGGGAAATTCAGGTTTTACAGCAACACAAGAACAGAATAAGTACAGATAAATAGAAAAATTAAGAGACAATAAATAAACGTGAATAAAATAAAAATGGAATAAAATAGAAACTATACTGTACAAGAACAATTAGACTCAAACCACAAAACGACAGCAATAGCCATACACATACAGTACCCACAACTAGTGTTGAAGTAATAAAATTACTTTTGTCCATTCTAGATATCTATATTATTTTTTTCTCTGAAATGTAAAAAAAAAATGTGTTAGAAGGAAGGTTCCACCAGAGGTTGTGGTCATCAATCAAACCAAATTCTGTCTATAACCTACATGTCATTTCCATCCATCCATTATCTATCATCGCTTATCCTATGCAGGGTCGCGGGGGGGCTGGAGCCTATCCCAGCTGTCATTGGGCGAGAGGCGGGGTACACCCTGGACAGGTCTCCAGTTCATCACAGGGCTGACATATAGAGACAAACAACCACAAACTCACATTCACTACATGTCATTTTAATTTTCATATTTTAAATGATACTGAGAGATAACATATGTAATAGCATTTAATAAAAAACAACAGCAACTTGATCGCAATAACTTTTAATATACTGAACAAACTTACAAGTAAGAAAAGTTGAACAGAGACACTCACACCTCACGAAGCAGATGAGGGACTTTTTTCTCGCAGTGACAGTGGAGCGCACTAAAACACTGCAGCCAAAACATTGTGCCTAAACAGGCAAATATGAATAATGCTATTTTACAGAATTAGACAATTACAATAAAAATATGAACAAACCATAGGATTTCCTGATCCTGCAAGCACTCACTTCACCGGGAGGAAATCCCGCAGCATGCGCTCCTTCTGACCCAGGTACACGGCTGCACCGCTCTGACTGGTAGTGGTCACAGACGCTCCGAGGCCTCCAGTCCGCAGCTTTTCAATACGCTGTCAGCACCCGGATAGTGAGATACGCTGAATATGGAGTCGAGGTCAGAGATGATGGCCACATGCTCCGAGGGGAATCTTTTTTTCATAGATTTAGTTACCTCCGTGATGTACAGCTGTTCTGCATGTGGTTATAGACAGTGTTCCATATTGCCCTTATTGTACTAATCTGTCAAAATGACGGACAGCCTTCAGATTTTTCCGTCATTGATTTTTCCATCAGTCAATGACGGAAAATGTTCAGTTAACGCAATCTCTGGATTACACTCTGCATAGCCCCTCCATGTGGTTTTACTGGTCAGGACACTGATTTCAAAGTAGCTGGTTTCCATGTTTGTTTTTGTCACTGGGCCGTCCCCTAAAAGCCAATCATTTGAATCTCATTTTGTCAGTCAAATCGCTGCTGCATTTTTTGTTGCATTTTTGTACACCGAGTAAAGCAGGAGATAATTTTACAAACCCGGTCTTACCTATCAAGAGTACAAAACAAAGAAAAGAAGTGATGCACTCTACTCCTGTAGGTGGGAGTGTACTGTAACTGGGCAACAGTAGTAAATAATACATTTAAATATTATAATTGTAGCTAAGATTTGTATGTACAAAACATCAGTAATAATATTGAGTATATATTAAAGCCGGAGAAACAAAAATTCTTGATCAGGTACAATCATATTTTCTGTTGTGTCATATGCCATTGCACATGTTTTTGATCAGCCAGATGGCACTTTATAAGAATGACGTGTTGAATAAGGTTTACTCAAAAGTCACGTGTTGCTCTCTGCGATTAACTTAGGGTGTATTCACACCTGGCTTGTTTGGAGCAGTTGTTTGGAAAGCGGTAGCCTTTCTCCCAAAAGATTGGTTTGTTTGGGCATATGTGAACACAGCAATTGCGCTCGAATGACAGAACAAGCGGGCTGAGATTGCCAAGAAAGGGTGGTCTCGGTTGGCTTCCAATCGAACCCTGCAGCGGTTGGTTTGTGATGTGAAAGCAAACAAAACAACCACAGGATTCTGTGATAGCAGATATGTGATTTTAGCAGGAATTCAAAAGCTAATAAATCAATCTGCTGATTGTGAAATCTGTTCAGGAAGTGATCTTATAATTGATCTGTCATCGACATGTATATTTATGCAAATATGTAAAACATGTAATAAATAGATACATATTAATATATAATACATAGTAACACCTATGCATGTCAGCGCTGGTATTTTCATAAAATACCAGTTCATTAAAGTCCATTAGTGTGTGACAGCAATCCAATAGCAATAAGCCCAGTTACTTAAATGCTGCATAAACTTTTGTCAGTCACTGCAGTTTGATTTCAGTTCAGCAGTTTGGGTGTAGTATGTTATCAAAATAATGGTGTATGACATTATGATATGATATCCCATATACAGGGTATGTACAGTAAGTGATGTCACCATGATCACTCCCGTCTCTCTGGCAAACAAGTCAAAATTTGGCGTTGACGGTGAACAAAAAAACTACTTTTGAAATGATAAAGAGCTGCTGTGCTATTGGCTGGAGTCTAAGGATTTGAAGCACAAAGTGTTGTTGATGTTAAGGGCATGTAGTTTTTTCTTTTTCCTACGTATGAATGAACACTAGCTGCTGCTTGTGTGTTTCTGCTGTGTAGCTGCAGTACAGCTAGAAGGTCATTTGGTGGGACTCCAGCTCCCACTGGGTGACCATCTGGACCACTGAGCTCTTGCATACACAAGCACTACAGTGAGTCATTAAAGTAGAACCAATCAGTGAAGAGCCATGGGATGATGTCAGCCAGTAAAAGAAGTGGATTTGATGAGGATTAGAACCAGGAAAAGCTTAACAATAACTACAAATGGAAGGGAAATCTGACAGTTACTATAAGCACAGGAAAAGTAGAACTTGAATGAGGCCAATTAAAAAGGCTCAGTGATGCCTAAAACCAAGTGAAGGACTGGAGGCTGGGCAGAACCAGGTAGCAGAGGGTTTAGTGGTCTTTGTGTTGACATGTGGTATATGTGGTGTATGCACTCAGTACTGTTTGTGGCCCATATTACTGAGTGTGCGCCCTTCAGTTGTGTTCACATGGCTCCAACTGCCTGTACATTATTCTACATGTATCCTGCGTAATTCAAATTGGGCATTGATCAGTTCCTGGCAACATTAGTAAACACCTGCACTTTGATAAGAAGCACTATGCACGCCAACCACAGACTGGGGAAAGTCATGGTAAATGGGTATGAGAGCAGAGATTTTATGCCAAGCTCAATATCTGTATTTCTAATTTGCCATGTGCTTGTGGTTCCTGCTTTTTCTCAACTATAGTTATTTTTCTTGTTCATAAATCATTATCACTGTTTCCTCTTTAATCCACCTTTACTATTCTTTACCTTTATTTTATCAGATTTTGTTGTCCTTGTTATTAGCTGTATGTCTATTTCTTGGTACATTGAGAGCAATATAAAACCAAAGTCAAATTCCTTGTATTTGTACATAAACATGACCAATAAAGCTGAATCTGATGTAATACACATATTCAATCATTTCCTTATAATATCTCAAATATCTGGGACACCTGTGTAATATTATTGCTCCAAGCATGGATGAGACATGAAAGTGGTTATGGATGCTTGATCTTTTTTACGGATGTGCGTGAGACACAGACCCATACAGTTCATGATGTCCTAAATCCTGGAACAGACATGATGACATTTTGAGGTTGCTATTGAAGCAGGACTGAATGTGTGTCACTCTGGGAAATTTTGGGACATTGAGGACTGGCTCCCTACTCTGAGACACTTAATAAAAACAAGCTAATATCTGTGATGAACAATGAAATGAGTTCGTCTCTGTGGTTTTTTGCTGCTTGTTTCTCAGATTTGACTTTATATTGTCTCTCCCTAGGTTGTCTTGCTGCCATGTCCTTGAATTCAGTCTCCTATAGCCTCTGTTTACTTCTTTTTTTCTTTTTAGTTTGGTAATACGACAAGCTTCTAGAATGACTTCACCTTTGGGGACACTTTAGGGCCATTTCTTTAGTTGCCAAATATTCACAGTAATTTGGCTAATTATTACACAGAGACAACCGCTTTGGATGATTTGTTCCTAATGTTTTGCCATTTTTGTTTATTTTACTGACAGCTGTGACACCCACGGACAACCTGCAGCACCTGGAGGAGAAGGGAGAGACGTCCAGTTCTAACAGCCAATAGCTTGATGCACAGAAGTAGCCAATAGGCACAATCAGGACTGTTGTGCTGGCCAACAGTACAGCTCCAAACTGGTAAAGCTTTTGGTTTTACAGACCAGCAAATGCTCTTCCTGTCTCTGTGTTTTAAGTATTATAAATGTCAACTTAAGTCAAAAGTGAACAAGAAATTCCATTTACTTCAGTTTACAAGAAGGAATTCATTAAAGGATAACAATAAGAGAATCCTCAAATAATATATATGCTATGATGAGCCTGTTTTTTAACTGTTGCATATAGTGCCCATCCAAATATATCTTTTTAAATTGTATCCATTAATTCCATGAACTGAAACAGTTACTATCAGTGGACTCACAAAAGCAAACCAACCGACCCTTACTAAAACCTCCAATTGCTAAATCAGTTTCTAAATTCAAGAAGAGCCTTTTGTGCATTTATGTTTGTATTCCCACCACATCTAAAGGACCATGACAATACATAAATAAGAAAGTAAATTGGAACGATAATTGGTGTAAAAGCATGGCTTCATTTGAGATTGACATTGCACACAAAGAGACACAGAGTCATCAAACTGTTCTTTGTAGTGACTGTGATGTTTGAATGAGCAGAGTGTTGGAGCAGAAAGCTGAGTAAACAGAAAAGCACATCAAGTCTAGATGCTTCTCTCCAAAGCTCACTGTCCTGTCTGTTGCTCCCTCTCTCATCCTGTAATTGTCTCCCTTTATTTCACTTTTTCTTTTAGATTAGTTGGGAAGTGTGAGAGATAACATTGTTTAAATATTATCTTTACTCTCAGTACAATTTTATTGAGTTAGATAATATAATATATTATATAATTGACGCAATTGGTTAACAGTAGTCCCTTTGATGACATTTTGAGTTTAATTGTTAATACCACCACCACATACTGTATAAGACAGATGCATGGTGCATGATTATGCTGTGAGGAGCTTTAATTATATCCCCCACAAGTAACTGTGTTCACTTTCTGTCTTTGACTTTGTGACACAGAGTGGCAGCCGGAAGGACTGCCTTGTTTCATTACTGAATATACAATGCTGGTTCAGAAAAAGTTGGGCTGCTGTGTAAAACATAAATAAAAACAGAATGCAGTCATTTGCAAATGAACAGTGTCTAGCGACAACTGTTTTTGTGGCCTGTTCCTGAGCCCATGTATGATAATATCTTACACTTGTGTTTGAGTGGTGAACCTCGGCCCATCCTTGCTTGTGGATGACTGAGACTTTCGAGGATGCCCCTTTTATACCCAATCACGATCATCTGTTACCAATGAACCTGTTTACCTGTGGAAGTGGTAGGAATTTATTGTGTGATAGCCATTATAGTAAAGGGGACGTTGGTGTGAGGAAATGCAAAACATCTCTCATTTGTATATTGCCTTAATGTATTGTGTTACATCATGTAGTTTTTTTAAGAGGAGGGATGTGACCCCCCTCCCACTGTCTAGGTGGCTCTCCTGGCCAACCTACACTGTAAAATGTTCTGTTCAGTATGTACTGTATCTCAACAATGAAAAAAGAGTAATAATCTAAAGGATACCTATCAAGATCATTTGTCTATGTTACGTGTTTGTGGCACTACTGACCTTTCAACTAATGACATTTCTAAATTGGCTAACTTCTTTTGAAAATAATTTTATATAGCATGATCAGCTAAAACATGTAGTGACTCTGCCTTAAACTTGTTAATAAAGAGTGACAACTAAGATTCAAAAAGTCAAAGAGTACAAGAAATCACCCTCCCTAAGCCTAATATACAGTAGATAGCAGTGGAAACGGTGCATGCTTACTATGTGAGTGAATGCTGTACAGAAGCATGTGTGTGAACAATCAGTGACATTTCTGTTTACGCTCATCCAGTATTTCCTGAGACATCAGAGGGGACTAATCCTTGAAGCACTTTTTTGCAGGGGAAGAGCAATTGACCAGGAATTTAACTAAGACCTGTACACTTCAGTGTAAAAAACTGTGGAAAAGGACCATAGGACTTACCTGACTGAAAATTAACATTCTTACACACTTAGTTCCCTACACCCTTTTGTATCCGAGTATTTAGGGTAAGCAGTTGTAGCAAAATCCCGAATCCTGCCCTGTTGTCATGAAAATTAAACTTAACCCGCGTTTTGATGAGTTTGACACATTGATACATTGATATCAACATTGACAGCCATGTATTGAATTTCTTAACTGTGCCGGTGATAGCCGTGGCCGTAGGGATTATGTTTTTGGTTGTCTGCCCGTCCCATTCTTGTGAACATGATATTTCAGGAACACCTTGAGGGAATTTCTTCAAATTTGGTGCAAATGTCCACTTGGACCCAAGGATGAACTGATTACATTTTGGTGGCCAGAGGTCAAAGGTCAAGGTCACTGTGACTTCACGTCAGTCCCATGCTTCTAAATGCAATATTTAAGGGACACTTTGAGGGAATGTCGTAAAATATGGCACAAATGTCGACTTGGATCCAAGAATGAACTGATTAGATTTTCTGGTCACAGACCAAAGGTCAAGTTTTTAGTCAGAACTCAAGTATTCATATACAAATTATGACAAAATTTCAAACAAATGTCTAACAGAATAATGAAGATGAATTCATGACATTTTATATTCAAAAGGTCAAAAGTCAACTTCACTGTGACATCAAAATATTCTGCAAAAACACTTTTTTGTGATCGGAAGGTCGGTGGTTCGATCCCCAGCCCCTGCAGTCTACATGCAAAAGTGTCCTTGAGCAAGATACTGAACCCTAAGTTGCTCCCGATGCTTTTGTGTGTGAGTGCGTGTGTGAATGGTTACCGCTTCTGATGAGAAGGTGGCACCCTGCAAGGTAGTCACTGCCACCAGTGTATGAATGGGTGTGAATGGGTGAATGTTGACTTGTAGTGTAAAGCGCTTTGAGTGGTCAAGCTGACTAGAAAAGCGCTATATATAAATGCAGGACATTTACTTTTCTTGCCATTATTCAAGACCATAATTTAAGAACAGAAGGGGAGATCAGATTGTATAGATCTGCTGCCAGGTTGAACATGTGTGTGAGGCATTCATGTTTTACAATTTGAAGCTTCTTTGCAGCAACATCCAGATTTGAAGCATTGTAGTCCACCACAGGCTCTTTTACTTTGCTGATATTGAGCTTCAGGTGATTGTTTTTGCACAATGTCACAAAGCTCATGCTTTGCGCTAAAGACAGCATTAGCAACATGGCTACTGCTAGCAGCCTGGCTACTGTCCAACGCAAAAGCAACCATAGGAATTCTATTTGGACCTAGAAACTCTGTTCTCAGTGCTGTGATAAAGGCAGAGTAAACACCCAGTTGTATTAATAAGTAGGCAGGTCTTGTTACTTTCTGATCTA
>JBBPCS010005189.1:0-10699 GCA_037974645.1 Hollardia meadi | reverse complement strand
TGATATAGCCTCAAAAGTAAACACATATTTGAAACACATGTATTCTTGTGATTGGCTCTTACTGACAGCACAGAAGCGCTCTGCTGGTTTGAAGGATTTATTTTGGCAAAATGTCCTTTATTCGCCGTCAGACAGCCTTTTCCGACAGGAAAGTGACGTTTATGTCGCTTTCGAAACCGCTCGAATCCTGCACTCCCCGATTCCATTGAGGAAAAACTGCGATTTCAGCTCCAGTGTCCTGCGAGCTGTTGGAAAAGGCTGTCTGACGGCAAGGTAAAGTGGTGAACACATTCTTTAGATAGCGTCCACTTAAACTGCCATAGATTTTTATTAGCTGAGCCTTTTGTTAAGTGGCTAAAATCTGCTGTCCCCATTCACCCATCTCTCAGTCTGTCCCTCAGTAGACAGCGCTCAGCTCAGTAGCCTACTGTATGTGACACACAGACTATGCACAAGTATCTTCAAATCACTTCAAAAAACCCGAACTATCCCTTAGTTATTTGTAAACAGAACTGATCGGCGGGCCGCCAGTTGAATAGGCCTGCTCTAGAGGGTAACATGGAGTTACCCGTGAAGCTGCTCATAGCAGTTTAGAGATGCACCGTAAACTGCTATGGCAGCATACCTTGAGTAAAATAAAAGAAAATAACATTGAATGCTTGTGACCTTCGATCCCTCAGGTGGCACTGCAATAAAAACCAACATGATTCTATGAAGGATATTACCACAGTGTTCAGAAACACTTTGGAAAACCACTGTCCGTAAACACAGTTCGTTGCTGCAGCTACAAATGCAAGTTAAATGGGAATTCTGGTATTTTTGAACCTGGGCCTTATGTTTATATATTTGGATGTGTAAATGATTCATACCGACCAAAGGTTTTGGAATTGGTCCAGTAAATAGTCTCAGCCGATAGCCACAACAGACCTGCAATGGCTGCAATGTAATCCTTAGGGGCAACTCCGAGCGTCAAAGTTACGTCCTCGAAAGTGTTTTTTCTCGCCTCTCACAGTCTGAGATTGTAACTCTAAGTGTCTTGGAGTAAAATCCTCTTTGTTTAACCGGAAGCACAAGTCTCGTCTGAGGAGAAATCTCACGTCAAAATCTTGTGAGATTTGAGTTGTTATATACAGAATTTTAATTATTAATTTCAGCTACTTTTGATTGCAATTGCCATAATATTACTATAATAAATCACGATTACTTTCTTTTTAATAATATGTCTGCAAAAAGTTATCAACATGACATCTTATCATCGTCATCATATATATTCAGTGAGCATAATTATTAAACAATCGCTGGTCCAACATGTCACAGATATTAAATGTTTTCTTTGTACTCACTCAATATTGTTATTCATTAAAATCCCATTTAAGATATCTCATGGCGTGACGCTCCTATTCGTCCGACCCACTGAAGCTTCTAATTATGAGAAAAGATTTGAATTGAGATAGAGATATGTGTCCTGATAAAATCTGAATGTGATTTAATTTAGTCGGCGGGGTGAGAAATACCTTCATATGTTGAGGTAAGTCATTTTAAGCTAATATAGCACATATACACAATAGGAAGGACACAAGGTTAATGTCAGCAGCATCACAAAATGATATGAACTCCGGTTCACTGACGCAGGTGTTTTCAGTTAATGTGGCTGATTAGAGCTCAGGGGATGAAGTGCAGTCTGTGGACGTCCACACAGTCCTGAAAAGACGCCTAATTAGCCAGAATAATTGAAAACACCTGGGCAGGTTTGCAGGGGCTTTATAGTTAATGTCTTGAGACTGAGACCCGTCACAGGTAAGACGTCCTTGGCTGTGTTCCAAGTTGTTAGCGTATACTGCAGCTGCTCTGTTGCGTGCAGTATGTGTACAATTACTTCTTCATAACCTTGAACTTGTCTTGCTCATACAACCGGCGCAGTCTGTATATAGTGCGTATATTAATGTAATAATTATACACATAAGCCACAAAAAAAATGTGCTGTCCTCTGTTATTACAGCTTCGGGTTATCTGTCAATGAGCTGTCACTGTAGCAGCTTCCGTTGCACTGAGGATTGTGGGTCACAACAGCCAGAAAAGCATGCTGCATTTGACATACCAAATCTTTTCCTGGCATATTATGGTAGTATGGAACGCAGCAAAAAATAAGCTGCTTGTTTAAAGATGTGATGCACAATACAGCCACCAGATAGCACCATCTCTTTGTCAATCGGGCCTCACAGTTCAGCAGTGACAGCACAATGTAGGAATCTGTCGTCCATCACTGGAACTGTGTATCAAATCTTTGAATATGTGTTGTTTTTTTCAGTCTTTAAACAGAAAGGCAGGTTATTGTTCCTGAGGTGTTGTTAACACACTGCTTGAGCTGCTGTGGAAATGTTGAGTAAGCCAGCAGTAACAGGAAGCTGCAGGTCATTATGCCTTGAATTACCTTGAATTAGAGAACATTGTGGATGACTGTGGTTCTGTTTCGGTGTATCATTTTCAAATTTAGTCACACTCTTCTCTCTCTTTTCTTCTTGCACAACTATTGTCTCTCCCTCCTCCTTCACTCTGTTCTCATCTTCCTCGCCTTGTCTCTTTCCCTCCATCTCTGCCTCTACATCTCTTTTCCCTCCCAGCTTTTGTCCCTCTTATCTGTCTCTGTTCTCTCATTTCTCTCACGACTCCCTCCATCTCTCTGTCCACAGGCGTTAGCGGCAGACTGTGTCGTGTGGAGACTAAATGAAGCAGTGTTGATCCAATAATGGCAACTTCTGTCGGCCGCCTCACGAACTATGATGTACGACCTCCACAGCGCGTCATGAATCTCCTTTACCACTGCCCCCTCAACATGTCTAGTTTTTCAATTAGGCTCGTCTTAAAACAAGAAGGCTGAATAATGTGTGAGTATTAAAAGATTTGGATCCCTCAGCCAAGTTGTTATGAGGAGAACAAAGGAAAAACAGTTGCTCTGTGTGCACTTAAGCCATAAGTGTCCATTAATACACAATGAATGTCATTTAATGAATTGCCTCTGAGGGGAGGAAAACACTGAGATAGACAAAGCAATGATGTGGAACGTCTGTTCGATTGAGGGGTTAAATTAGCAGTTGAATTGAATGTTGTTGTTTTTTTAACTGACCCCCATGATGGACAAATGCTCTGATCTCAATGTGGAGGAAATAATGCGAAAAGAGGGAGGCAGAGTAAGAGAGCGTAAAACCGAGCGAAAGAAATAAGCGAGAGAGGGAGAAATAAAGAAACTGAAATGAACAGCGAAGACAAGGCGAGGGTGGCAGACGTTAGTACTTAAATTCACTGAGTAGCTACTAGGTGTGGCAGGAGGCACAACAGTGAGATGCCAGTGCATAAAGAAATAATGATGATGCGTTTCCCTTGTGATCAGAGATAAGAAGCAGATCAGAGACAGCAGGCATCACAGGGGGTCTTATGTGCAAACAAAAAGAGATAGACAGGTAATTCCAGGGTTGATACATGATGATCAGAAATGTTTTTCTATGCACCTTCCCCCAGCTTGACTTAAACCATGTTGCTGCCTCTCCCTCGCTGTTATCTGTCTGCTGAGTCACCACTTGACTTTCACTTGGCTGCTACTTGGAGCACAGCCGAAACCTCCAATTTTCTCAAGGGTGTAACTTGGGAATTGTGTGCGCGCGCATGCATACAGGTGTATGTTATTACAGTACGTGTGTTTGTGTGTGTTTACGGTATGTGTCCGTGAGTGTTTTCCGCTGCTAATGACAAAAAGAGATTGGGAGTAGCAGCAGGTTAATCTGATCACATCTGCTCCTGGAAGACGAGAGGTATTGATCAGGCCAGTTGGAGTTCATCACAGAATGTAACACCAGCCGTCTCAGGAGCTGCCAGTAACTGGCCTGTGATTTGGTTGTGTTTTGGTGTCATGTAACCGAATCTGCTTCGAAAACACTTGGGCCTGAGTCTGTTCCATTTTACGCTTTGCCGCCATGTTTTAGCTTCCTTGTAGCAAAAAGCGAGACCCATTCTCTGTGCCAGCCCTTGAAAATTGGAGGCAACTGTCCACATGTTTATATAACTGGAGTGTCTTCAAACTTACCACATTTACCACTTTGTTGACAATTTCAGGGCAAATCTGTGGTTGTAAAACTTGTGAATTTTTCAACTGTACTAGTTAAAGTTGCAAAATATAAGAGGACCGCTTGGATATGCAATTACTTTTGGTCAAAAGGCTCTAAATTTAGAGACATTGTGTCCTTACATGGGGACATAATGCAGCATGCATGTGTCAGGGAAAAGGATTTGCAGCGGATTTGGCAAACTCGCAAAACACATGCACACATATTTAAGTTTGTTGTTGATACACACATTTGTAAAAAAAAAACAAAACAAACATATCTGATCCGTAAGATAAATGGCTGAACTACATCTGACGCCAAGTCTTTGTCCAGTTTTATTGTCCTCTGTGTGTGAATTGATGACAGTGGTACGATCATAGATTCATAAAAATGTATGAGACCATGAGAAAACCCCACTTAAACACTGCACAGTTAGCCTATTTAAAATGTCTTTCTTTTGTTCAGTTCGTGAAAAGCCTTATCAATCATCAACTAAGCGATGGCCACAAGGAGGCACCAGTGTGTTACTATCCATCAGTCACCTGCAGTCCATGACTTCCAGCATCTGTCTATCTGACGGCATAAAAAGTTGTTCTGTAGTTTGAAAAAGTTTGAAAATGAATTGGTACAAAAGAATTTTTCCTTAATATTAGCCTAGCATTAGTGGCATGAAGACGGACGACTCGGCATGTCAGCCCTGTTTGATAATCTAAACGGGAATTTAATGATGCAGCAAGTACTTGAACTACAACCTTTAAAACTACCATCAGGACATGTGATTTATGGTATGGCCTTGAGCCTCTACAGAGCTCCCGTGACAGAATTTGCAGTTTGCTGAATATTTTAGCTCTTAGATAGCGGGAAGTCGGGGGGTGCATAACATTGGGCAGGGCATTTTGCTGACAGAATGTGGGTCATACAAAGAGGGTACTGAGGGCACAGCTGTACCCAGAGATGAACAGCAGCTATTCACATGGCGACAGGATGTCCCTCGGCAATACATGTGAGAAACAAAGACAGGAACAAAGGAACGAGAGAGGAGGTCATGGATGTAGGTCCTATTAACATACTGTGCAATATCCTTTATTGTGACTTAATTAGCCAGTCATATGTCTTTACACGATGGCGGTGCTATTTGAGGAAAAATGAAGTAGCAACTTGATGGAGAATGAGAGCCATACAGAGAGAGACAAAGCCTAAAGAAAGATACCACTGTGACTCCAGAACCCCACAGGAAGAAAAAAAAATCTGTTGGAACAGCTGTGGTGGAGACTAAACTTCATTTTTGTGACAGGGCTCTATGGACAGCTAGGAGGATCAGTGAGGAGCCAAAATGGATTCAAATCAACTCTGTCAGAGTAACGGCCTGCAGCTTGGGGAGGTGGTGAGGAGAGGGGAGGTTGGGATCACCCTTTCAGTCCCAAGACGGACTATTTGAAGCTTTAATATAAATGCACTTTGGGATAGACCGAGTGTAAATCAGTATGCCGTATGTGTAATACTCTTAATCCATCCCTCTCATTAATGGGTTTCCTCAACATCTCCTTCGCTCTTTTTCTCCCTCACTCCTTAACCTCGTCCATCTCTGCCACCCGTGTTTAACTCATAAAGCAATTTGTTCACTGAGGCTATCGCCAAGCTTTCGGTTCAGTGGCAGTTGGCATCTAAATCACCGGTGTTGTAATTAATTCTTAGTGATTTAGGAAGAATGAGAGGCAGGATGTTTGGTGTCCAATACATGCAGCTGAGCTAAAAGCCATCCAAATCACCTGATGGCTCATCTGATTCTCTTCTATGGATCCAATTAACAATTTGCATAGCTCTGCAAGCCGCTTAGCAACCCACCTCCACCCCAGCTCCTCCATTTTATGTTGTATCTGACTTAATCAATGTAATTTCTGTTGTCATTGATGCCTGCTCTGTTTTGTACCCGGCGGGGTATTCCATTTCTGCCCCTAGATTCCCCTAAATCCTATACACACTGGACCTGTAAGAGTAATTAATTATTCCAGGAGTGGTTCTGTAGCTGCCAATTTCCTGAAAAAGAAAGATCCATAAGTGATCAGCTTCATGTAGTCACTGTGCTCCGTTACAAGGTTTTCTTTTAAGTATGGTTCGACATACACACTTATTGTTTTTCTTGCTGAGAAAGAACATCAACGCAGTGGCTGTCTGTCTGTGACTTGCTGTCTTGTATGTATTAGTACTCTGCTATTTCCTGCTCATGTGCCCAACCCAGCACTGTGTTCCTCGGTGTGACCTTCAGCTTGAGTGTATTCATGTAGGCAGCCAAACCTGAGGCAGGCATTTTTTTCACGAACCCGTGTGTGAATAATTCTCAATAGCACCGTGTCTCAGACTCTTCATCACACAAGCACAAACAGGGGCTCAGGATAGATACTCTGCTTTTTTTCTGAACCACTGTCAGACTGAGGTAGCACCAGGCTCTGTTTTAAAATTCATAACATTTAGACAATCTATATTTGCCAACTTGATATTAATACGACAGTAATAACAGTATAGTGGATGGAACTAGAGTAGCAAAGTTGCACTGCTTCTTATAATCCTTTCCGTCACCTTATTAGGCTTGGAAAGTGGTGCTCGCCAGACCGAACAGCTATGTAGTATGAAGTTAAAAAAGTAGCATATCTTTTCTCTGGTTTAATGCCTCTGAGAAAGTAGGGGGTAAAAACTGAAGAGTGTGGAATAGGAAAAGGAAACAGACGCATTTTCCCAAGTTAAGGATAAAGTTATGTAGTTCAGTATTAGTAGCAGTTGTAGCATTGAGGTTGTTTAAGAACAGGAAAGTAATTACTGAAGCACCTTTAAGGCTAAAATCTTTTAATTTTACATATTGTATAGAAAGACAAAGTTATGACTTCACCTCCAGGCTAGCTGCTGAGTCTTTGCCTTCTGTAACTCCGTGATATATCTCAATGAACATGTCTTTCTAAAATAAAACATGCTTTAGGTGTTTAATATCCAAATTAAGATAAATTTGCACCTACTATTGCACTTGCTACTAGAAAGGCTAATGCAGTTTAAACATAGTTAAATGACAAAAATGTGTTAGCCTACAAAACACACTCCCAAGGAAATGTACCAGCAAGGCAGTACAACTACCCAATGGACGTGTTGGACTGATTTATTCCTTACCACACACTCACGTCGCTTGCAATAACATGCTCACATTGACGATGCTAACTGATGTTTAGCAGGTGGCCTAAAATGTTTACCATGTTCACCATCTAAGTTTAGTGTGTGATAATAAAACCAAAGTTTTGGACAAATGGAATTTAGAGCTAACGTTAAAACCAAAGATAAAACTGTTCATCATGGTGGACGTGAGCGTCTGAATTAAATTTGATAGCAATCTATCCAATTGTTGCTGAGACAACAGTCTGGACCACAGGGAACTGACAAACTGATGTCACCACCCCTAAAGCCATAAAGCTATAAATTACCATTCTTACACATGATGTGACCAACATCATTCATTAAGGTTGGTCCTGTTTGCAAGTTAAGAGTGTGATATGGTGGGAAGTTCATTTTTAAATTATATCAAATTATTTTCTTCAGTGCTACTCAGCCCGGCTTTTAGCCCTCATCTCTTCATCTCCAATGAAATGCTTCAGAGCTCCCATGGTGCACTGCTGCCTTCCTGTCCTTTTTTTGGCCTCCAATTACAAGAAAGAATGAATTGTTTCGTTCCTGGCGCTCCCTTCTCTCCCAGATGTAACCCATTGTTGCTTCCATTCTCTTTTTTCATATCTGTCAATTTTCCCTTTCTGTTGTGAGCTCTCCTTCCCTCGTCCGATCTGCTCTTTTATTCATTCACGCTGTGCTCCCTCTCTCTCCCACTAATGCCTCCCCTTGTCACGTCTCTCTTCCCTCCATGTGCTGTCCCTTTATCAGCCTTTTAAGTCTTCCTCCCTCCTCATTCATCTCTCTACCGCTGCTGTCATGGTGCAGAATATTGATAAGCAGCAATTTGACAAGGAGAGACCCTTCACTGCAACTCCTGAAAAACCTCTGCATAACACCTAATATTCGCCTTTTATGTCAAAGGCATCGGCTCAAGGCTTGTTTGAATTGGCAAGCTGCCGCGTGGCTTCTAGTAAGCAAGTCATATTATAATTAGAACGTCATCTGTTCTTCTGTGTACGACCACACAACCATTATGTTTCCCTTTCTCTCTCTGTCATGGCAGTGTTGAGCGAGCCAAAGCGTTGGAATGTGGTTAAATTCTGCATGCATTTCTTGAGAAAATGATCGTATGGGATTACATTGTTGGTATGCATGCACAAATGCAGGTGTGTGTGTGTGTTAAAGAGATTGCGTAAGTGTGTAAACCTGTTGCATCATGCTATTTCCACTTCTACCTGTCACTCCCTCAGATAACTTTTTTTTGTTTTGTTTCTTTTCGTCTCTAATCTTTCTTTTCTTAATCTGTATAACACGGCTGCCAAATGTGCAGTGACACTTGGCCTCTTTAGATTGTATTGTGATACAAGTGTATTGTGTCACAATACAGAAGATTCCCTCTGAAATTATTTACCGCTCACGTTTTGTGCCTCGTCTCCACCAAATTATTTTTCGCCTCGTCACACTACTCAGGCATTGCACAGCCTTGTTTGCTTTCCACTCTGAATGTTCAGCAATTTTACCGTGGCTTGGTCTCCTAATGGGAAAAGTTTGACAAAGTCATTTTCTCCTCTGTTTTCTTTCATCATCAGCCTTTATTCCATTATGGATTTAGTGAATCAGAGCCATTCTGATTGAGGTTCATAGACAGGATGGCGTTATTGTTATAAGGTACTATACAATCAGGTGCCGTCATTCATTCACTCGTTTATTTTGCCCACACAAAATAGGACATTTCACCGAGGCACTTACACAAGGATACAAATATACACACAGAAATAAAAACACAATTACAGCTCCTCTCTGCTTAGCGCTCCCCACAAGCATGGACTGTAGTTATGTTGGGTAAAGATGGAAGTCATCCAGAATATATTTGATTAAAACCTTATTTAGTTCTGTGGGGATACTGGCAGAGTGTAGATCGATGTGGGGCTCTCCTAGAAGCATGGTAATGTACATCCCGTATGTCTCACCAAGCCTCTGAGTCTCTGTGAGTCAGTATTAGCCCCACTATATGGCCACACAAAGAGCATTACGCTAATGTACACCATTAGCCCCTACTCTTTCACCCCTTCTTTGCTCTAAACATCTCAGCATGCTTGTTTCCAGCCACTGGGCAACAAATTATTAAGTAACAGAGAACACTCTCCATTAGACAACCTTTACCGTGCAATGCTCTCCATCCATCCCTCCACATTACTTCCTTCTGACACTTAAAACCACTGCACTTGAATAATGTTTCGTCATTTAACCCGGCTCTTCTCATAAATCAGGTAAAGAACGGATTTTCAGTCTGTTTTTACGGCTTCATCGTTGCAAATTCAGTTTGAAAGTTTGCTTGATTTTGTCGCCCAAGTTGAAACCGTTGTTCCTTGGGGTGAATGGAGAAACTGAAATGAGGATTAATTAAAAAAACAAAAAAATAATAATAATAAAAATATTGCAGTTGAAAACCCAGATGCTGTGTTGAGATAATAAAGATGGTGATTGGACACAAAGCATAAGGATATTGTAGGTGTTATAATTATTATTATTTGATTGTAACATACAGAAAATATAATCATCTGGCACTATTTAGTCAACAAAAATGTGTTCACAAGACTTTTATTAATTTCTCACTTCGAAATATATTTATTTCCTTTAACACATTCTGCTTTGAGCTCCTCCGGTTGCTGATGTTTTGGTGTATTTTAGAATACTGAATTTAGGTATCGTTCTGGATTGGTCTTAGTTATTTTTGCAGTTTTTGAAAGCTCTTGTGTTGTTTTTATTTAGTACTAATACTTCTTTTCCACTAATTTACTGGCGGATCATATTGCCCCATTGGCCCCACCCCACAAAATAAAAGAGATTAATATAAATGTTGTTCGTTATTAATATCTTCTCATTTATTGGAGAAAGTTAAAAGTGGGAACCCAAGAAGAAAAACTGATGTTGCCCATCTATAAACTCCTTTCTCTCTCAATGGTCTACATATCCATTTAACCTACACCACACTTTTTAATTTGGTCTTCTCATGTGTCTAAATGATTTTTCTCCTCAAACCCATTTGTGCCTTAACTAAATTTCCAGCAGCCCGCTCCATTAGAGCATTCACTTCCTTAATTGCCACTAGACTTACTGTTACTGTATTTCCACTCTTACATGGATTACTTGTATACTATTTGAAACAGGAAATTGCAAGAAGTCAGGATTAGTTGAACACCCTTTTATCTCATCCCAATTTTAAAAAAAAATTATTTTCTTTCAGCTTACCTCGCACCTAAACTTGGGTATCAGGCTTCTTTTGTTGCTATTACGCAGACATGAATTCTTCTGGATGTCCACAATCCTGCACAATAATGAGTCTCATTGGGATCTTTCAGGGGGGATAGTTGATGAGCTGGATAGTGTGTGTGTGTGTGTGTGTGTGTGTGTGTGTGTGTGTGTGTGTGTGTGTGTGTGTGTGTGTGTGTGTG
>JBBPCS010005188.1:0-10699 GCA_037974645.1 Hollardia meadi | reverse complement strand
CACCACAGCTATGGTTTAAAACCTTACCCCCCCCCCCCCCCCCTCCCATAAACAATCTCAAGTTAGCAGACGGCCCCACCCTCATCAGCTCTCTGCAGTCTGTCACCATAGCAACGCTCCAGACTCGCCATCACACAGCTGGGTGTTTCTAGCTCAGGACAAACCTGCCAGCTGTCTTCACTCAGAGTCACCCAGCAGACGGTTTAAAGATATCACAGAGCTGCTGATCATCTTCTGTTTAAGTTTTAATGACTTCCTCGAGTCCCACAGGTGGGAGCAAAACCTGTCAACATGGCTAATGAATTATTCCCAAACTGATCCAGAAATTTTAGCTTCAGCTTCACCATCAGGGCATGCACAACAGAATTTGAAGCTCTCTGAATGGATATATTACTTTTTATTAAGTGAACCTTGTTGTAGTTAACTTCCTTCCTTTTAGGTTTTATATCCACAGGTTTGTACCAAAGTGATCCAACTGTCAGTCACCTAACATTTTTTTTATGGAGAAAATAAATCAGACTGTTCACTGCAGTAACCTTGGGTGCCTGGCATAACTCCTCCATCTTCACACCTCTGTAGTCAGATTATTTAGAGTCATGTTGTGTCATGTTATTTCTCTTTCTCAGCCTGTGACTGTGGGAAGCATGGACGCTGTGATGATGGCATTGAGGGTTCTGGAGAGTGTGTTTGTAAGCCGGGCTGGATGGGGGTTCGCTGCCAGATTGAAATAGGTGAGTTTCCCTCCAGAATGTGAGGACCTGAATAACAATTGTTGTTGTCGTTAAAAGGATCTGACTGGATATGTTCTATATTTTCCTCATTGTCAACAAATGTGTTAGTCCGTCTTTCAGTACTTTCTGATCTCCATACACTCTCTGTGGATATCAACCTTGAGCTCATTGGTTCCTCCTGAAGACATAAATCTTTGAAAATGCCTCACAAATATGTAATTAAATTTCTTAATAAAGACCCAGCAAGTTTCTAGTACAGTTGGTCACTGTAGGTTTTCACAAACTCAAAATAGTATAATATATAAATAGTGCACCAATAAAGTAGTATGTCACCCAATGCAACAGCATAGCTCACTGATGTGTTTTTATAACACTGAACAAAAATATAAAAGCAACACTTCTTTTTGCCCCCATTTGTTCAATAAAAGATCTAAGACTTTATATGCACACATTATTACTTATTATTACACTTTATGTCTCTCAAAATTTGTGCAAAAATTGTTCCAAGATAATGGAGCCCTGGCACAGGAATAAGATATATCAAGCTTTGGATACAGAGATAATTATTATTATAATCATTATTGGTTTTGGTCTTTTAATGGGATTTATGGGATGATATTGATGATAATGGGATAAAACAGAAACAAAACTTATTTAACTTTTATCTCCAGCAGTGGTTATGTTTCTTGTCTGGTCTTGTCTGTTATTAATTATCTAAAATCAATTTTACTGATTGCAATTACATTTGGTGGGATATTTTGCTGTGGGACAGGGAACAAACTATTACTTTTTGTTGAGTTTCTGGATCAGTGGCACCACAATGTGGCTGTTTTTAAAGTATTTTACATTTTTGGGTTTACAAGAAAAAATTCCAATATTTCTTGGTTGATGGCTAATGTGCAATTATAGGACTTTCTTTCACTAGTCTTCAGGTGTTAAGGTCGCGTTAACCAAATATTTCCATCAATGACTACATTTTTTAACAATGACTGAAAAATCTGAAGTCTGTTCAGCATTTTGACAGATTAGAACAATGAGGGCGATCTACTGTAACGTTAATTAACACTGTCAGACCAGATCATGTAGACCAGCTGTAACTCGCGGAGGAAACTAAATCTATCCAAAAAAAAAAGATTCCCCTCGAAGCATGTGGGCATCATCGTTGACCCCAACATCGTACTCAGCACGTCTCACTATCCGGGTGTTGACAGCGCGTTGAGGAACTACAGACAGGAGGCCTTGGAGCGTCTGTGATCACAGAGCGGTGCAGCTCCTGGGTCAGAAAGAGTGCATTTCCTGTGGAGTGGATTTCCTCCGAAGCGAGTGCTTTCAGGATCAGGAAAACCCGTAGTTTCTTCATACTTTGATTTTGATTGTCTAATTCCGTGAAATAACATTGTTCATATTTGCCTGTTCAGGCACAATGGCTGCAGTGTTTTTGTGTGTTCTGCTGTCACTGCAGGGAAAAAGCCATTAATCTGCTTTGTGTGGTGTTGACATGAAAAGTGACCGTGAAGTTGGTGTCTCTGTTCACCTTCTCTCTACATGCCCTCATAAATGCACAATCTGTCAGATTGTTCTGTATCAAAAGTTATTTTCATTTCTCTTATCGTTAAAAAATTTAAATCAAAATGACAAGTGATAATAGGTTATGACGGAATTTTACGACCCTGTCTTTCAAAATGACGGCCAAGGAGAAAGTCTAACACAGCCTCTGCTGTACAGTTCATCTTCTTAGGGCTTTATATAGCCTGAGATTTTAGCTCATTACTGATCAGCGTTGAACTGACTTATCAACATGGCCAGTTCTTCAAATGGCACTTCAACTCTTTCAGCGCTTCATTTGACATTTTAGTTCATCTCAGAAACATTTAAACCTGTTTACGTTATTTCAGAAGCTCCCAGAAATCAAGACATTCGTGAAGTTTCAGGTGTCACCAATGTAATTAATTGATTATATTCGACTGTTTCCAATAAGACATTTTTGACACGTACATTTCACCAACAGGTGTTGACACAGCAACATGACACATTTCAAAAACTGTAACTCGATGATCGTATCTTTCTTAAATTCATATTTATACAAAACAAAATACTCCCAGACAGCATTTAGGTATCATCGACTTATCAGCTTGGTTGTATGTGTGTATTTTTATTGAGATATAGAATCCTGTTTATCTTCAGTCTTTAATCAATCATCCACCCCGTCTGTCTGTCCAGGCTCCATCCCAGAGGAGTGCCGGCAGTGCCACGCTCAGGCCGACTGTGTGCCAGGTGTTGGCTGTCAGTGTAAATCTGGGTTTCAGGGGAATGGCACCTCCTGCAGTCCAGAGCCACGTGAGTGTTCTGCACTTCAACACAATTTATCAGCTGGAGTTACTGAATTTCTGCTGCCTTTTTGTCTGCATGTTGATAGTGTTTCTTTTTAGGACTTACAATGGGAACATAAAACACATTAAAATAAACCTGAGCGTGGTGATGATGTCATACTATAAAAATAAGAATAACTTTAAGATTAAAAAGTGCTTTGTAGCCAAGAGAGAATGAGGAGGATAAATCTCTGACCTTCAAAACTTGAACTGAACAATGAAAACTCATAAAAGAAACTCCTAAATGTTTGGCTGAAGATCTTCTGTCTGGAGCGCTACCAGCTTCAACTCCTGCTTATTTTGGATTTTTGCATCCAGTCTGGTCTCCAGCAGTGAAACACGTGATCGGGTGGTTTGAAGTAGTGTTTGTGACTTGGCCATTCAAGATTTTTCAGTCTTAATCTCTGATTCACAGCAGATTTCACACTCAGTAATGTTGCAGCTGGTCTCAACATTGCTGCAACAGAAGGTGATGAGGATGGGGGAGGGGAGGCTCGCTTTCTTCAGGCATCTGCGTGATTAGTCTTGCACGTCCAATACTGCTGACTCATTCTGGGTATAAAAACCCTCAAATTTGAAAGTCAGCCATCAACCTCTTAGTCACAGTTTGATTCCAAATCCACTGAGACAAGAATGTAACTAAAACTGATATATTTTCCTCAGATTTTCATCCTCAATTAATTAAATTATGTCTGAACAGAAACATTCATTTGAGTTATGTGTACTGATATCCAACATATCCCATATTGCTGTATGCTCCCAACATTGTGCAGAGTAATGAGATGTGTAAATATGAATATGACACATTTCCTGGTCAGACACTGTCCTTTCTTCTGACATGAATTCATTCATTAGCTGACAGTTTTATTAAACGCTCTGCAGCTCCAGACCTCTGCTCTGAGTATAATGGTGGCTGTCACCAGAACGCAGACTGTAACCAGACGGGACTGCTCGTCAACTGCACCTGTCGCACTGGTTACCAAGGAGACGGCTACTCCTGTGAGCCCATCAACAGGTGGGCGTGGCCCGTCATTTTCTCCGAATTAAATCTGTTTCGCTTCTGTGGTTTTCTCCTCGTTATCAAAGGAGATTTTCTGTGAATGTAAGGTGTTCAGGTAGACATGTGACATCAGGCTGTTTTTTTCCGTCCAGGTGCATTGAAGAGCAGAATGGGGGCTGCAGTGACTTTGCCTCCTGCAAGTTCACTGGTCCAGTGAGTAAAAACCTTTGTCTTTTTTAATTCAAATCTTTGTTTTGTTTCTTCAGTCTGTTTACCTGTGTCATGAGGATTAAGAATTACAGGTCCACTGTGTAGGATTTAGGGGCAGAAATGGAATATATTATTTATAATTAGATTTTCATTAGTCTATGATCACCTGAATTGTCGTATTTTTGTTACCTTTTATATCTACAGAGGGAGTGTGGTATATTTTATTGAAATAGGTTACATAAACGTCCTCTTCCCATAGGGCAGTTGTTGAATGTGCAGAGTAGTCTGGTGACACATGACTTGCCCGGTGAACTCTGGCCTGCCCTCCAAGGCAAAGAGGTGTCAGTCAAGGCTGGGGCCCCTGTAGCCTCAGGCACAATAGATGGGCAGTCACGCAACTGCCACGACAAGCTATACCTTCTGAATTGTAAACAAGTACTGAATGGATCCAGGGACCATTAGATGGAGCACGAATACGACGTGACTAAATGTAGCGAAGCACACCTAACTTTGCTGAACCTGGAGGAATGACTGTGAGGAGGGGGCAGTTGACAGTGGCCTGAGGGCTTTGATCCTCACGCCCTCGGAATAATTAAAGTATTCAGAGAATAAAAAATACATACATCAGCGCTAGGGGACCTATTTTATTGAATAAAAAGTCAGGAATTAGGAAATAATTGTGAAAAATTCTTTGAAATGGATAAGAAGGGTAGTGGACTGAAAATAAGCCCCACAATGGGGGGAGCTTAAGAAAAGCATATAAGTAGAGGTTCGCCAGCTCAGTACTCAGTGTCTGCTTCATGAACCAGCCTCAGTTTGATGTAATTTGCTGCATTTTACAGTAAACCTAAGAATTGCATCTGACTCTGTCTGCCTTCGTGTTTTATTTCATTTTTTTTAACTAAATTGAGTTTTCTCTAAGTAAGCACATGTAGTAGATTTTCAAATTTTTTGAAGCCCCCGTAGGTTCTCCTACATGCTTGGAGGGGGAGGGGGAGTGGATGGGAATTCAGAGGGTCGTAATCTGCAATTACACCGCTAGGTCTCACTAAATCCTACACACTGGACTTTTAAGAGAATTTTTGTAAATTTTAGCCTGTAGCCCATCTGTCGCTACAGTTGCTCCAGCTTCTTCTCTGGAAAACCAATTTTTGTTAAAACGCATTATTATCGATGAGCCAGGGTGGGAAAGTCGCCACAGACACTGGCTTAAAAACTCTGGTGTACTTTGAAAAACAGAGAGGTTTACGAGGCGGTGATCTGCTTAATCAGCAATGTATGAACTCCTTTGGGAAGGGCTGGAAGGTAACGGACATTTGTTTATATAAGTCCTGCACAGTGACAGTGTGGCAGGCAGCAGTGTAGCAAACTCAACAAACAAAACTCTAGTGATCTTCCTCTCCCAACCTGCCACAAGCTGAACTACTAAATGAGCCTGAACAGTCCAATATGACCTAATGTCTTAAATATATATGAAATATTCCACTGCTGGTTCAGAAAACTAGTTGGACGGAGATCACTGACGAACACATCTCAACACATAAGCTGACTTCCTGCTTTAAAATGATCACTCAGTAATTTGTTTCCTCCAGAACGAACGTGAATGCGAGTGCTTGCCGGGGTACCTGGGTAATGGAGTCCAGTGTTTGGAGAAGGTGGTGCCCCCTGTTGATCGTTGCCTGGAAGACAACGGAGGTTGCGACCCTGTTGCCACCTGCAAGGACCTTCATTACCATGGTAACACATTTGTACTGACCTCTATTACTATAGTAATAGTGTAAGACTAGGTTGGTAACACCTGACGTGAAACATAGCTGCAGTGTAATCATGTGTTTTATTGGCTCTGCTGAGCAGGAGCCATCTTGGCTCCACAGTCCTACTCTATTGCAGTTGCTATGGTAACCCCCAGATTCCACCAAGCAGGAAGCACCATTCCAGCTTCAACACGGCCGCCAGAGCGGATTGGGGCCATTCTAGACAATGTTCGTGATTTTACCAGGCACGCTGTGGCATGTTTCAGAAACGGCTCTGCTGACAATACACGCCTTGTCTATTTTTGACGGAAGCCGTGTCAATCAACACAGACAGAAACGGGATAGAGAAAGTTTCAAAATAAAATGACCCGTGCAGACTCAGAACTGTATTTCAATACAGACAAAAAAAAACATTTAAATACGTAGCCTACTCACCCATGCTAAGAGCACAAAAAATCAAGCAGAAATGATGAAAATAAACACAAGTAGACAAGTAATGGTTGTTGTGGTTCAGCCAACACAGCTGGAGTTTTCCACCTGCGCTCTCCGGATGGCAAGTACAAGATGAACTTCAGTGAGGCAGACGCTGCCTGCCGGGCCGAGGGAGCTACGCTGGCCAACTTTAAGCAGCTGGGAGACGCACAGCAGGTAAATCCACCTACAGAAGGAGGTTCTATAGAGACACCAGACCAGTCAATACACATTACTCATATACAGTATAGACACATACACATACAGTATTTATAAGAAAAAATGTTTAGACAGACAAAGGCTCTCTTGAACATCTGAATGAATGACAGCAAAACCTTGATTTTTATTATTCCCTCTGAGTGACAAAAAAAAACATTGCTGTGATCAGTTGTTCGGTTAGTACCGATCTTCTTATTCACCATCAAAAAAAAACAACAACCAAAAAGTATTTTTCCCAAGATGTTAAACTGTGTAGACAGATTTACACTTGACGCCAGGTGTTCTGAGTCCCGTCTACTTACAGCAAAGATTTTTAAGTGACAGTTCAGTGTCTTTTTGTACCTGTTGATGGAACCACCATCACGCCAGAGGGTTGTATCAAACATGATCAGGCCTTATACTGCTTATACAGCTTTGAGTTTATAGTTTATTTCCTGTGTTATGGTTTTGGGTTTAGGTTTGTTATTTCCTGTTTTATGTTGTAGTCCTTTCCTCATGTGTCTTGTCCTGTTTACACTTCCTCTCTTTGTTCTTTTCCCACCTGTTTTGATTGTCTGCCCCAGCCTGATTAGTTCAACCTGTGTCTTGTTAACCATCCCTTCCTTGTTTATTTAGGTTTGTGTGCTCCCTTCATTCTTTGTCAGTTTGTCGTGTTGTGCCGTCGTCCTTGCATTTCCCAGTGTTTAGTGTTTTCTAATGTTTTTGGGACTTTGCCTGTTTTTTTTAGATATTGCCTTTGCCCATTTGGATTTGTTTGCTTACTCGGACTGATAACCTAGTTTTGACCTCTGCCTACCTCTTACCATCCGTAAGCCTTTGTGTTTTTGGCATTCAATAAATAATGCTGGACTGACTCTGCTCTGCCCCTGTTGTCTGCATCTGGGTCCAACCCTTCCTCGAGTTCCTCGCACAAACGTGACACTTATATCACATTATTTGCATACACTGCATATATTACAGAAACTGTGTTTACATTTGTGATATGTAAATAATGTTGGGAACGTCTGCCTCGTTTCATTGCCAAATATGGGACTATTTCCGGAGTCACAGTACTTAGCTCATTCATTTACTGTGATTGGAGTGGTTATCACTGTCAGCAAAAGGTTCTTTGTTACTGAAAATAAGAAGGTAACGGAGCCTTTATTCAAGTTCTTAAATGCTGTCTTCACTATCAACAATCTGGTTATCAAAAGTTTTTTCACCAAAATCCTTTCGGTACAGTACCCTTGGTAATCGTATGTAAACCATAATTAAAGTACCTAAACCCTAGATATGTTTTGGGTTTCCATTGAATACAGTACTCTTATGTAGGCGAAGGTGTTACCTTGGTTTCAGGGGTAAGCACTTTCACTTTTCCAGAGTCTTCCTTAGTTTTGAGAACCTACAGTATTTTTTAACTTGCTCATACGCTGCCTACTTATAGCCTACTGTAGGCTTAGTTATGGCTGGATTGACAACGTACAAACTGCTAACGTTTTCCTCAGCTCCGTTCATGATCACTTTTCTGCTGCTGCGCTCTCTCTCTCACTTTATGGCACACTCACTACACACACATGTGTTTCATGTTTGTTTATTACAACAAGGAAACAAGCTTTGTTTCAGAAAAAGCTGCAGGCAGCAAGAATAAAGACTGCCTTAAAAAACAAAAACAGGAGAGTTGGGAAATCCCACATCAGAGTGCAAACTCTGGTTGCTCCGATTGACCAATCAGTCATCTGCTGGGCTTTAACTCCACATTTTAGTATCGGTTTAGTGTGCTAGGTACCTCAACAGAGGGGTGATGAGAAAACAGGGCGGTACAGAATGGTTCTATTGGTACCTGTCACAACTTTTGGTAATGGAAAAACAAAAATGACCGTTATAATGCGTAAAGAACTGAACTGATCCAGACTGCTTGGTGGAAACAAGGCAAAAGAGGTGTAGGTTAAAACTCAAGTAGAGTCTATGCAAGTAGCTGCATTCGGTATGGCATAATGAATATGTATAAATCAAGCCTTACTTTTAGAAGTGTTTGAGGTATCGTGTTCAACAAAGAGGACTGAAAACTGAACAAACAGCTGAGATCAGATGAAAAATCATTATTCATTACGGCTGTACTGCTGTCACTTTTTAAAAATTTGAGCTTCTAGTGAGGTTTTCAAATGAAGCTTTGAATGTCTGTTGTCATATTTTATGTTTTGTCATCACCCAAAAAACAAAAAATTTCTTTGAACTAAATCCTCAGTTTACTGATTTTTCAGATTGCAAATTGTCAACAGACTGACATTTTATAGTACAGATGAACACAGACTTTACAGGTTGCAAACAGCCATAAACTGCTGGTATTAGTGAGGTTTGCAGCATTTACGGGGCTGAAAATCTGTTTTTTCATGCAGTGAGGACTGTGGCGCTGAATGGAGCAGTAGGAGGAAAAGAGTAAGCAGCAACTTGTCAGTAGCAGGAAAACTACAGTGCAGGTTACAGTTTGTCATTAAAAAAAGGCTGCAGCTTCTCAAGTCAAGACTTAAGTGAAGTTCCTGTGTGTTGTTTCCCAACTGCTGGAAGGTGAAGGAGCTTAATGAAGTAACATCTCCTCTGCTTCCCGACTTCGGTCTGGAAACTGAGCAGCAAAGGTGAAACAGCTGAAATAGATTTTCTATTATTGTGGTTATATATATGTGTTTTACTGTGCTGTTTAATGGTGCCCCATTAATATCAAAGGTGTGTTTCTCCCTTTGTGTACAGCAAGTGGGAGAGGAGTTTTGACCACAGTGAAAATGTTGTTTTTGAAAAGCTAAACGCCAACAAATATGGATTGAAGCAGATTATTTTGTTAGATAACATATTGTTCATTTCTAAAATGATTACATCTGGGTTTTTTTTAAATAAATTAAAAGTTTTGGTGTATACAACACTGGAGTTATTGGAAGTGTTTGAATCACATGAGTCACATCGTATGTGTCACGACTGGTGCTGGAAACACCAGGGAACAGGGGTTTGGACCCAAATGCAGGAGACCATCGGCAAGGCAGGTTCAGTAATATGTAGTGTTTATTCTACATAACTAGATATAACAGGGAACGGCAAACACACAGGGAATCGGCAGACACACGAGGAATGATCGAACACAACTGAACTCAAGAACAGGACTTAAATACAAACTAAACTAACGAGGGAATGAAGTGCAGGTGGAAAACTCAGGTGGGTGCGACACAGGAAAACAGGGCAGGGTTAACGAGGTGAAAAAGGAACAGGTGTGCAGAAAACCAGGAGTGCAAAAGAGAGGCCACACCCACACACACACAACAGACAGGAGGACAGAGGAGCACCAGGGCTCCATTCCATAAAGCTTGCTCAGAAAAGCGGGGCTTATTGTCGAACACCTGACTTGAATGAGCCTAACAAATGAGATCAGGCTAAAGCGGTTCCATAAAGGCCAATCCAGGTTCACGCAATCAGACTAATTCAACACCGACTCAAGTATTCAGACTACTTGCGTGTGCACGCCATTCATAAGCAGCCCATGATGTTGAACACAGATCAAACGGATTCACAATGGCAAAATGCACCTCAAAAGACAGAGCGGCGATGTTCACTGCCTCAGAACAGAGACTTCTACTCGAAACATACATATGATCACAAAAAAAGGTTATACGGCAGCAATCAATAAAATCAGAGAGAAAGGCTGGCAGGAAATTGCTGATCGATTGAATGCGTTTGTAAGTAAGTAAGTTAAATTGTCATGAAATATATTTGATACACTGAGTTCTTGGCCACAATACATAAACAATAAGAAAACTTAGCGGTTATTTAAAGATCTTGCCCAAGAATACATAGAAATAAAACCTCCAGGCTGCAAATGTAACATGAAACTTTTTTTATGGGGGCGCACTTTTAAACAGCACCAACCTGAGTGGGGAGAAGCGGACGTGGCAGCAAGTTAAAGTGAAGTATAAAAACATTGTT
>JBBPCS010005187.1:0-10700 GCA_037974645.1 Hollardia meadi | reverse complement strand
ACTAAATAAAAGTCATTACCGATTCAATCTGTGGTGTGTTGTGCTGCTATTGGGTTCTACCATAACCCGTTACAGCTATATGAAGTCCTGTGATCAAACCCTCACTCTGAAACTACAGTATGTTGATTTCAACATCTTACTATCTGGCTTGAGACATCATATGTCTTGTTAACTTCATGTGACATAAAGAGGTAATAAGAGGTAGAGGTGTGGATGCAAGCCATTTTTACACGTTTAAAAATTAGTTGGCATAGTGTACACATGGTCTAAGGAAAACTTTCAGTCGTGTCAGTCATTGATTTTCAGACTTACTCTCTGAATTAAAGTTAGGGTTTCAGCCAAGAAGAAAGAAGTGTGTTTACATGATACTGTGTTCTGCTTTCTGTTCAAATTAAACGTTTGTGGTTCTCCCACATTGTCTTTGAACATGATGAGGGACTTTCTTCCATTTCACCTTCTTCCCTGGAAGAAAATAACTGTAGCAACCCATTCCGTGGCAACAGCCGCTTTCCTCTTTTGAATTATTTAAACCTCCACACAACCGACACACATGCAAGCACATAAACACAAATGCAGTACATACAACTCACAAATAGTGAGAAATTGCTACTCTTCCTTGGAAAATGGATCCAAAGCATTCAGAGTTTGACTCTATAATTTGTTGTTTGTGGTAATCCTGCAGAGGTGATATGATTTGTTCAATGTGATGAAATGCTGGCCTCTGGATAGCCCATTTTCAATAAATTTAGCACAAAACATTTTTTATTTTTTACAAATTCTCTTTATTCACACCACACCTGAAGTCCTAAACCTGAGATTGTAGTTTACATTGTGTACAGTGTACATTCTACCTGCTTACATGTTTTATGTTCTCTACAATGTGCAAGTCATTTGCAAAAAGGCTAAAACCCCCAAACTTCTCCATTTGACAGTGTATAAATGACTAAATTCCAGCTCTCAAGGAAGAGCAAAAATTCTACACATGGTTAACAGTCATAAAGACTCTTACCTGACTCTCTGGTTGATAAGAGGTGAAATTTGGAATGACAGGTCTTGGCACAGGAGGGAAAATCTTGTTTTTGATTCTAAATATTAGAACAGAGTAGAAACTTTAAAAAAAAAAAAAAGGCCACAGGATAAATAGTTTAAGAGATTGCAAATAAAACAGCAGCTCAGATAACCCAAATTCCTTATAGCTGCTACTGTATGTATTCGGGAGAACTGGGCAGACACTGAATAAAAGCAACACATAGACTGCACCAACCAAGATTGTTTCATTTTTCTACAAACAAAAACTCTGAAGAGCTTTTAGTCCTTGTGCATACTATATTGTGTTAGGTTGATTACTACCTTTATCTCAAAATGTAGAATATTTACTGTAGAGGTCACCTACCTGGTCAAGATACAGGTGCACATTATGGAGACAAAAAAGATCCCAAACAGCAAGCTCAGACTCCACTGCAGCACTAATTGGAAGGTATAGGGGAAATGTTGTTGTGAAATGTGGAAAAACTGCTACAGTAACTTGTATTTAATTTTAAAAAATAAAGCTTTTTCAACATGAGAGTTGATTCTTTCAGTCTAATACCGTTCTCAAGTTTTTCTGGCAGTGTGTTGATAGTTACTGTGGCTTTAGGACCTTCTCCCTCTCGTGTCACTCCAGCCAGGCTGATGTTGTATTTCGCTCCCGGTGTCAAGTTTTCCAAACGGTGTTTTGTCGCTGAGGCTGATATGTTATGGCACTCTGATGAGATGAGATGTGGAAAAACTTTGAGAAAGTTGTCCTCACAGTTAAGCACCTGTAGCTGTCTAATTGGTTTAATTTTCTCAGATAGTTAAAGTCATCAAGTATCAACAGAAATATTATACATTTGCAATAAAAAACGTTAATGTCACACTGGTTTTGCAAAACTCTGAGTAAAAAAAAAGTGGCTTCACACCTTTAGGCTCATCCTGTGAGCTGATCTTCATGTTGCAGAGGCTGTAGTGTGTGAGGAAACCTCGCTGGCTCCCAGGGGGAATCGCTTTCCAAGACAGGTGAACAGAACTGTGTGTTTCACCAAAAGGACTGAAGTCCAGAGGTTCTCTGAATGGAACTGAAGAAAAAAAACGGGAAAATAAGATTAAAAACAATTTATTGACTTCTACATTATGAGATGAAAAATGTATTACCCTGATGTTAACAGTCTACTGCCATGCTAGCTGCTCTGTGAGGCTATACTTAGGTAGTGCTTTGAACTAAACGCTAACACCTCACAGTTACAATGCAAACATGCTGATGAATAGCAGGTTTATCATGTTCACTATCTTGGATCAGCGTGTTAGCATGCTAATATTTGCCAATTTGCATGAGTGATTGCATTCAAAGGTTATAGGGGATCTCCAAACTTATTTCATTTCATCTAGAGAAAATGTAAGGGACAAAGTCAGTAACAACAGACAGACAATGGCATCCATCGAGCCACACAGCTTGCAGGGATCACATGACATATAACACGACAATGTCTTTAGTCATTTCTCGTGTTATCACAATGCATTTTTTTGCTTTTCATGTGTCATTTAACGCCATCCGCATTAAGCTTGTGTAATTTAGGCACAGTGGACTAAGGTTCATCCATTGACTGTATATAGAGAGGGACACCACCCCCGGTGGTGGATTGTTATCAGATAGGACATGGGCCAAACTAAAACGTCAAATACATTTTTTTCCCAAAGATGGTTTCTGTCATCTTAGGTAGTTCTTATCAGTTTGGTTTTAATTAGTTATTTGATGCTATGAAAATGGGGTGAAACATCATGATTGACAGCTAATGTTTCATTTTTCATTTTTGTGCTTAAAACTAACCAAAGCTCAACCATAGAGGTGTCAGATCAGGAAATGTGTCGTCCTGGAGGGCAACAACAAATTATGTATTTGTTCATTTAGCAGATTAAGTTGATGGGCTGATATGGTGACCATGTGTGTCTTAATGTGTTAGATTCCAATTTAAGGACACTTACCATCCTCTTTGCGATAAAAGAGGCACATTTTAACTGTCTGGGGTTTCCCACCTTCACATCTATGTTCAAAGAAAAGGTAACGAATGTAATCCTTCACGGCTGCAACAGAAACAGAATCAAACTGATTTATTGCTTCGCCTTACACAGAAAACTTTGAATACAAGTGTGTCACATCATGAAATGAACAAGAGTTAATGACGGCTAGAGACTACAGACGTGTTGTTCATATGAAATGCCACTGGAATTTCAACTGCATTTGGTTTTTGTATGCATCGTGACCTATTTTATTATTTTGTAAAAGTGAAAATAATGGGGGGTTTTGTATGTCTTCAAACCCTCAATTAAATTGGATACAAAATTAGGCCAAGGATGAGTTTTTCCCTCCCTGTAGTTGTGTCATTAAAACACTTTCCCAAAGTGTTTCACAAATTCTTATTTGCTTACTTTCATTTATGCCCTTCCTTGCTGTTAGAGTGGTAACTTTTTCTGGCCTTGAATCTCCATCTTGAAACTGGTACAACTCGGGGCAAGTTCTCTTTTTAAATTTTCGATCCAGTAATGTTTTGTCACAAGCTGCCAGGAGGGAAAAGAAATAACAGCTTTTAAGGTCTACTAAAGGATAAATACACATGATATGTGACAAACTAGCGCACACACACACACATACTTTTTAAATCTGCAGCTGATACGGGCAGTACTTCTATGATTTCTGGAGGAGAATATCCTGCTGCGTTTCTGGCCATCACAGAGATGTTGGCAGCAGAGTAGGAGACATAAGTAGTGAATTTATTTAATTTGGTGTGATGTTGCCCCTCCTTACAAGGACATCCATAAGAAGACTGTGTGTCCCTTATGCTGTACGTCACTCCTGTGACTGCTGCTGCGGGAGGCACCGGCTGCGGAGCAGAGCAGAGCTCATTTCAGACAAACACAGAAAACAGAACCAGCTGAACAATGCCGCGGTCATAATCAAAATGTCACAACCCAGCATGGGGGAAATTAAGGGAAATCACATGACATATGACACACTTTCCTTCCATGGTGCAAACAAAAGCTATGCATGCTGCATAAAATTATATTCAAAATTTTCATACTGATTGCGTAATTCTGCATACTTGAAGATGATGTAAGACACAGTATTATGTATTATTCAAACTCCACCTATAGGTTTTGGTGATTTCTTGTTATAAGACAGATTTTATTATTTCTTATTGAAGTAATTGTTCATTGTAGAAGTAGTAGCAGTAAAATTAGTAAAGGTAGTAATAGTAGCACTGTGGTAGAGGGAGTAGAAGAAGTGCTAATTATTATCTCTGCTGTGATAAACTCTCAGGTACCAGTACAATGTTTTGGAAAAGAAGTAAAATATTACATTTTCAGCATTATTATGCTTTTGTCTATAACAACATGAAGCGTAGCATGAAGAAACTGTTAAAATAAATTATGGTAAGAAACAGTAAGAATCACACACCTCTGACCCTTAATCCTCTGGTGAAAGACCATAAAGTGTTGTGACGTTCAGTTTAAAACCAATTCGCACAAATATGTCAGATTGTTAGATGTTTTTGTGTGTACTAGTAGAAATTTGTAATATAGTTAATAGTAAGTTATTCTGTATTTAATTGAATATTTTTGTCTGTTGTTTCATTGTAAACATGAGTTTACAGTTGCACATAATAAAGACTATAATAAAGTATTATCCATTGAAACCAGTTAATTTGTCATTGTGATGCTTGATTTTCTGAATATACACTCTGATCTGTGTTCTATTCGCATGCAGCACAACATATTACTCCACATTATGGGACAAATTCATGTTTTGCTCTACTCTAAGCCCACAAGTCTGAATGTTTTGGTGTCGTTTTCCCTTCACTGACTTACCTTCCACGTTAGCACCACCTCTCGAGTGCCATTTACAAGTCTTGTTGTCATGGAGACTTTGGGTTTTTGTTCCAGCTCTGCAGTAAAAACACAAAATATTAGTGGGCAGACTATTTATGTTGAGCAATTTGAAACCTATTTTGAGCCTCTTTGTCTCAGTTTTACAACAAAAGAAAGTGTTTTAGAGTAGAATAGACATTTCAGTAAAGCTGCATCACAGTTTACAATTTCCAAAAACAGAAGAATGCCCTCTACAAAGCAGAATTCAAATGTAAGCTCATTGATTCTGCTGATATTGAGCTTCAGGTGATTGTTGTTGCACCATGTGACCAAGCTCTATCAGTCAGTATATAGTACGTGAGTCTGGACAGATGGAAACTGCAACTTGATTCGTGTGCGGAGGCATAGAACTGCAAGGCGGTAATCCTTGTTGACTGAGTGATTCAGATTTAACACTTTTACATTAGGCCTAGTGTAGCTTCAAAATTATTAAACATTTACTCTTTTGTGTCTGATGATGTTTATCTGATTATTTCAATGAGAACAAAGTATTTAAAGTTTAAAGAGATAAGAAGTAGAAATGAATGACTTTACCTGCAGGAACAATCACAACTGGAGACCAGTCGCTCCACAATGGGTTGCGGGCCTGATTGGACCGATGTCTGATTTGAACTTGGTAAGCTGTAGGCTTCGACAGATTCACAACAATGACCTGGTCTGTTCAGATAAAAAGAAAAGAAGAGAGAAATTTCATAAATTTTATATTTCATAGGTGTTCCTATAAAGCTCGCAATATGATTTTCCTATTGTTAAAAGTTTACATGAAAAGACAAAATCTAACAATGAACTAAACCTATTAACAACTAGAAGGACACTCGGAGATCGCATACCTCCACCAAGGGCAATAGTTCACTCTTCTTTTGACAGTGTTTCTCACTCTTTTTCATGTCAAGGACCCTTGAACTGGCACAAATTAATCCAGTTGATTAAAAAAAATTGCTTTTAGATGTTTTATTTCAGAAAGTATGTGAAGCATTACCAAAATAGTCATACATTCTGTCATTGTGAATGGAATTATCGTGAAAATGATTCCCCTTTTTGCTGGGGAGCCTTTGGAAACCCCTCAAGGAGACCCCTGGGGGTCCCCAGACCCCACTTTGTACCGTTAGAAGTGTGCCAACCTGCAACTGAATCCTATACTCATTCTGTGAACAAAAATAACTCATATTACACCCCCTTAATTCAGATCTGCCCATTCAGCACCCTTCACACCAGTCAAAACAGTCAGCCACACTGTTTCACCGGGTGACATGTTCCTTCATTACAATGAACAGCACTGCAGTTTATTTTCAGACGATCCCAATTCACTGTCCTGCTGCTGTAAATATTCACTTGCACACATTAGCTCACAGCTGAAAATAGTCCCCAGCAAATGTACGATTTTGTCCAGTTTGAGGAATATTTGCAAAAAAAAACTGTACCCATCTTTTAAATGTTTGTGATTCGCATCAAAGATTTGCACCTTCAGCAGGAATGAATGGGCTTGGGGCTGGTGGTCACAGACAGGGTAAAGACATCAGACAGTATTGAGAGATGGACTAATATACTATTGTTTTTGCTCTTTTCATGGGAGCCCTATCTTTCAGCCACTTCTGTCTCAGCAATACAGTAGTCATAAAAAATGTCTAAAGAGTTTTTGTGTTCTTTGGAAAGATTGGCAGACTTGGAATTAGTGGGCTAAAACTAAGGAAACCACTGGTATGATCCTGTTTGTCTGACTTACTGCCTAAGAAGCGCAGAAGAAATAAAAAAACAACAACTCACACTTAAAAGTCTCAGTGGTGGTATTTGTCATTCTCTGCAACAGCAATAACAATAAAAGGTTAAATGTGTTAATTAATGTAGAAAAACAGCTTCTGATACGTTAAAATTCTGTAACAAAGTTTGCCTCACGTATTCCCATGATTCTGTGGGGTGTTCAGCTCGTCGGAACCGGACTTCTGCTAAAGCTGGACATTCCTCCACTGCAGTCCAGCTCAAGTTGAGGTTGTTTTTTAACCAGGACATGTTAATATTTTGTGGTGCTTCATACTTAACTGTTGAGCAAAAGCAAAATATTAAGTGTATAAAATGGTTTACTATACTGTATATACTTTTGCAGTGTCTCTACTTTTGTACTATCTCTAGAGGAGAATTAAAGTAAAAACTAAACCAGCCGTCAGTGTGTTCTCAGTGAACTTGTGGCTCAAAAATGACAGCAGTATGTCGGTGGGTGAAATGAGAGGAGCATGCAGTACCTGTGTGGTTGAGTACAACAGACCTCCTGGTTGACGTGCAGCTGGACTTTCCTACGTGAGCTTCCACCCAAATGTCAACTGGACGATATTTGATAAGCAGTTCGTCGTTCATCTGATGCCCGGTCCTCTTAATGCTCCCAAATTTTTTTTCACTGTACATATGAAAACATAGAGCTTGAAGTCCAGAGGAAACAGGTGAAACTGAGGGCATCTCATGTTCTCAGCATTAAACCGAGGGTGTATATTAACCCCACACTTTGTGTTACTTAAATTGCTTTAAGTTGGTTAAAAACAAGGGGAAACTGCGAGCCTGGCTCTGTTGAAAAGGTATCAAAATCCAACTACGAGCATCTCTAAAGCTCACTAATAAACGTGTGACTCATTTGTTTGATATACAGTATATTTACCTCCACCAATGAGGTTATGTTTTCACCCATGTCCGTTTGTTGGTTTGTTTGTTTGTCACCAGGATTACGCAAAAAACTACTGAATGGATTTCCACGAAACTTGGTGGAAGGATGGGCCAAGGAAGAACCCATTAAATTATGGCGCGGATCCAAGAATTTTTATATCTCTTTCTTTAACATTGCGAGATAGGGCATTTTTTGACATTTTCATTAATTTTCCAGGGAATAATGCATGGGCCTTAATTTAAAAAAAAACAACCCAAAAAACAGGCATATTTATGGGTCTGGTATCTATCCAAATAAAAATACGGATCTAGCAGATTTATACGTGTTTTCATAGGGGGATAGTCTTTTCCTGGCTTCTGTACGGTAACATTTTTTCTTTATAGATTCTGAACATGTTGTAGAGCTGTTTCCCTGTTTCCAGTCTTTATACTTTATAAGTTAAGCTAACCATCTTATGTCTGTAGCCTCATATTTACCTTACAGACATGAGAATGGTATCACATGTATACATACACTGTATATTAATACTCACTTAAAGTAAAGGTCGTATGTCACATCGCTCTCGGTTGTATTCATGTTCCATTCACAGAAGTAAATGGTATCATCACCTTTTCTTCTAAAGCACTGAGGACTGGATGGAGCCTCACATGTTGACCCTTCGAAGGAAAAGATCAAAATGCTTCAATAATTTTGACACTTTGAGTTGTTACAGGAATAAACAAAGACATTTTATTTATAGGGCTTCAGCAACAAACCCAAAGCAGCAAAATGACTAAAGTTCTCTATGTTCAACTGCTTTTAAACTTACCAATTGATTATATTCATTTAAGTTTCCCCCTTCCTTCCTATTTTAGTTGTATTGTGAATCACTTTGTAATACATTATACATTGTTTCAAACTTGTTGTTTGGTCCATCAGAAGCACTGGACCCCTCTGCCCCATTGTTCTCAGCCATACCAAGCTCAAAACTGAGAAAACAGACATCTTATTTGTACAACAAAAAAAAAAGAGAAAGTTTCCGACCAACATGTAAAGGGTGACAGTTCATTAAGGATGCACTGTAATGCAATACCAATAGTGTCTCTTAGTGGAAACCACATGATGCTGATAAGCTAACCAACATTTTGTGGTTGATGTTTTATTTTTACTGCATAAGAATTCTTACTTTCACATATTATTCTGCACTGGGATATGAGAGGTTAATAGGAAACCAAAAGCTATCATACGGTCAATTGAGTGAAGTTAAAGAAAAAAAGGAAAAGATTTTCATGTTTATTTACCTGTGCTGACCGTTGTAAGGAACATAAACACAATATATCCGTGTAGTGAACGCCAGCATTTCAAAGTTTCCATGAGGTATAGTGAAATGTCTTGATGGATCATTCTTCCATGTAGCTACTCGACCTGCCTTCAAGTCACTCAGTTGTCTTTCTCAGAAATGCCACAAATGTTTCATGTGAAGTTTAACAGGCTGCAGCCTAACCATAAGTGGCAGGGGCGGGGGGAGGTTACATTCGCCTCGTCTGCAGACAGTCATTCTGAAAGTGACGACTCTGAAGTCATTTTGTTGATTTCTTTTTCTTTCTTTTTTTAAACTTAAATTTCCCTACAACTGTTTTTGTTGTCTTCAAACTTCTATTCAAAGAAAAACTGAAAGAGATTCTGGAAACTACAGCAATAGAGTACAGACACCTACCGTCTGTCAACTACGTCTGTCAAGTATTTCTATGTCCACTCTCATGATAAAAGAGGGGCATCGGTCAAAAAGGTTGGAGCAGAAAGGGAATACGAAGAATTTACAGCAGAAATGCTTTAATTTGTTTTTTTAAAGTCCACCTAATAACTGCGTCAAGAAACTCTCGCTTCTTTATCCTGTTTATGGCACTTAAACAAAGCCTCTTGGTTCTTACTGAAGTAATTGTTTTGTGGAAACTAAATGTCAAAGTTAGAAACTAATATCTTTTTTTTTTAAAGGCTCACTAATGCCTAAAAATGACTGGGTGCCACATACACAGTATATTTGTTTGGGGGTATTTTTAGCAGTGGATTAACACACATTTGATGCTCCAGTAAGAGTATTTATAGCAGCAGGACGGTGTATGTGGGATTGAATCAAAACAAACTACAGTGCTCATGGTAGCAAAGGAGCCTGTAACCCAGTGAAGCAATGTGGCTCGTTGATGTGGTTTTAATAGTTTTTTGACAATGAGGCGCTGGAGACCACAACATGAGCTTCTCCAGCAACTCTTCCTCATCTTATATCCTCATTCTTTTTCCATTTCCCATTTACACAAGTTACACTTTCGTACCAAATCATTTGCACTTTCATTTTGAAAAGGTCACTTTTCTTCACATGGAGAGGAGCAGGAGGAGGAGTAATGGATTTAGTGCAGATCACGGGTGAGACTTATTTTCTTTTGTCTGATACGTGTGACATGAAACTTTTCATTATTAGGCACTGTTAAAAAATATTGGTGAATAATAAGTGGTAGAGTATTACAACATTTTTAACGTCTTAAGTTGTTTTAGTGTGTTTTTATTGTGTTTACTTTTCATGTTTTTCCATTTTTATGTTGCCTTACTACAAAGAGACTTATGTCTTGTGAGAAAATAAAGACCTGAATTGAACTGTTTAACTGGGCTTTGGGTCAAGGTTATTTTCATGTTTGAATATTTTCATTCTTTCCCCTTGGTGGTTGTGATAATTAAGCGTAAAGAACATTTTTCTTACATCTTTAGTGACATTTATATCAAAAGAAATGAAGAAAATAAAATTAATGGCGCAGTGACTAACATGTGCTGCTATATTTCCTTAATGCTGATATGAGCATTAGAGCACATAGCCTTTATAGTTGCAACAAGTGGAGGTCAGAAAGTGCTAAAACATGATCTTATTTTTTTTTTTCCTCGTATTTGTATTCCTTTTACAAAGCAGCACTTTTAAATATCTACATCAGCTGTAGTTTTTGTCTTTGGAATATCAGTTCTACTTTCTATTTGTATTCTAATGTATACTGTAGCATCCCCGGTTGAATGATGGTCTTACTCTCAAACTGATGGTTCACAAAATCTTTATTTATGACACTGTAGGTCCAAAACATTGCTGTAA
>JBBPCS010005186.1:0-10701 GCA_037974645.1 Hollardia meadi | reverse complement strand
AATTGGCTTAATATTATAAAAACTTTTTTGCTTTGCCCCCCCCCCCCCCATAAACATGACAATGCTAACATGCTAATGCTATGCAGGTATAATACCACTGTCACCATCTAATGCTGGACCCACGCACACATACTCGGACAGATTTTGTGTCTGATTCGCTCCTCTTGACAATTGCAGGGGTGTTCCTGTTTCAATGCTGGTCTGCACAGATTACCTATGCAAAAGATCTTATAGTTTGAGAGGTTTTACAGATATAATCTAATTGTTACAGACTGGATTTGAGTCTCACCATTTGAAATCATAAATATCAAACAGGTTTGATACTGTATATATGACTTAAAATCGTGTCGTGTGAAAGGAACCACAATGGAATATTGAGCAGAAATCCGCAATAATGAGACTGAGCTGACCTGGAGGCGTCACTTTCCTCCAGCTCACACTACAAAATGTAAAAGCCATTCTGATTCCATCTTTTCAGCCGTAACTTTAACCACAGTACTTTACTTTGTTTACTTATTTGTTTATTTATTATTTGGCTGTGCAATACATAGCACACACAAGTGCTCCTAGTCAAAAATGTCACATTTGACATTTGATCACACAAGTTTCTGTGAAATAAGTACCTTGAATCGCCACTAAAACAATATCTGCTGTTATGTCTGTATCAATTAAATCACTTAGGATTTGAAAATCCTCTACTCTGCACCAGGCATTAGTTGTGCATGTAAGCCTGCTAATATCTGTGTACCTGTAATATTGTCTTTATTAATCATCATTACGGAGTTGCCCAGGAAAGGAGTACTTTGAGCACTTCTGAAGAAAAAGTCCACAAAGTGGCGAGCAGCAAAGATTAAGTGTGAGGAGGGGTGGTCAGAAGCAGGCGAATCTCATACCAGGAAGAAGCATTATCATGAGAAGGAGGAAGTGAATTCCCTGTCCCACGTGAGTCACACACACACACGCACATAAGCATAAACACACAGGACAGCAACAGCAGCAGATGGCCAGGGGATTATTCCCCCTCTATCCCCACCCCCCTCCCCTCCAGACGGGCCACTGAAGCTTTACTTGTGTCCCTGTCATTCCAGCACAGTGCCGGACTGTTTGCTGACCTGGTCTGTTCTCACCTACTCTCCTTACTTGTGGCATCAGGTGGCCTACAAAATGATTTCAGTTATTACCTTTAAGAATCTACACCAAGCCTTCATCTTACATTATACAGGCTGCAGTTCAAGATATTGAACCCCTCGCTGCTATCTCGACATGACCAACAGCCCACCTGCGTGTACTCCATTTACCTCCCATTATGGCAGTGTAATTTTTTTATTTCACACAGTAGCCTGACTCAACACACTTGCAAATGATTCAATACCATTATTGTATGTATTTATTCCACTGCTAATTGCCATCCAGAAATAGCTGAGTGTGGGTACTGACTGAGCTGTCAGAGACTGTGTCCTCCCATCCTTCATTCTGCAGACATTCACTCTTTTCAGAGAACTGCCAGCCATCATGCGGGCTAGGAGGGCCCTCGACACTACAAGGAACAAGGAAGTAGAAAAAAAGTATCTCGGCTCTCAAGAAACAAGGATGTCGCTCTACTGGTGTGTCTGCATTTCCTTCAATGAGATGGGAAATCAGGGAGAGCATGTGTGCTTTTTCAGGGTTAAAAGCAAAAACTCTTGGATTTTGGTCAAATCCATCTGTTGTTGGTCAGAAGGGTGAGGAGATATAAAACTGTCCTTCCAAGAAGGACATCAAAAACAAGTGCTGCTGGCCTGCTGATGGGGTGTCACGTCAGAAAATGCTTCTATGTGTCACGTGTCAACATATTTTGTCATTTAATTTGGAGGACTTAGAAATGCAACACCGTCTCATACCTAAATGACAAACGAGGTCATAGAATTTAACCCATGTGACCATTTTCCCCCATCATGGGACAAAGAAACTTTTCTAGGCAACTAAATGGGACAATTGTGGTCATGGTAAAGGTTAGAAAAGATCACCTTCATTGGTGAAAAGTAAGGAACCGCCTTCGACTGTAGCTAGGAGATGGGATGTGAGCTTTGCTGTCAAAGTCAGATGCTTTGAACGCCCATCACAGTCTTCAGTCGTACCAAAGTGGCCCACACTCAAGACTGAGAGAGCTGTAACATGCACTTCAGTAACCAGGTTACAGTTCGCCTTCTCCAGTGGGCTGTCATGTAAACGACAAACCTGGTTTGTGTAATCGGGGTAGGGAATTAGGGAAACCTGATTTCCCTGGATATATTTCCCTTGCGGAATGCAGATTTGTTTGGCCATGAATACAGGTTTGTTATCGGCTTCTGACAAGTACACATTTCCATGACAAAAAACTACTGACAGGGAAAGTAACCGGAGATCACCTTTCAAATTTAAATGAACTCCATCCAAAGTCTGACCATTGATAGAAATAAAGATGGACGACGCGTCTCCACTTCCTCCCATTATACAAAAATGAAGCCGATATCGAGCTCCCACTCATACACCCGCATGACTCAATCACGAGCAGGAACATACATCAGCTTGATAAGAAGTACGTAAAATGTTTTGGCCCCACTTTTGGAGAGCTCTCCTCTTGTCCACCAGTGAGACTGACTAAAACTAAAACTCACACAAAGTAGCCTCTAGAAATGTGTTGGTTTTTGCTGCTTAACATTTGTCCATGAATTTACAGGTTGGGGGTTACTTAAAGGGTACATTTCACCCCAGAATCAAAAATCCATATTTTTGATTAGCGCTATTTATCCATCTAGATTGTTTTGGTGCGAGTTGCTGTAGACTGTAGAGATGTCTGCCTTCTCCTGAATATAATGAACTCGTTTTTTTGTATAACAGAATGTTAAAAAAATAGTTCCGACATTAAACTTGTCACAACAAGGGCTGTGGATTATTTTTGAATAACTCTGTCATGATTTCTGGAAAGAGACGTTGCTGTTGAGTTTTTTAATATATATTCTTAAGCCAAGGGCCATCTAGTTTCATTATATTTGAGAGAAGGCACACATCTCTACAGCTGATATCTCCAAAACTCGACACCTCACAACAAAACAATAGACGGATAAATAACACTACAGCTAAGAGAAAAAAATGCGTATTTTTGATTTGGGGGTGAGCTGTTCCTTTTAAGTGTATGTAAATGCACCGCATGTGATGTCACAGGTCAGACAGAGGTATAAATAAATAAATATTGAACGGCGCAATCATGACTTAAAAACACTGTAAGAGAGCAACTTTGCACTTTAAAAAAAAAATCTTTATAACAATAACAAAAGCAGTTTAAAACCATATACAAAACACAGAAGAAGCAACTCAATACCATGACATATAGTATATAGGGACACGATGAGACATACACAACAAGAAGCGTCACGGGTACGTCTTCTGGTAGCTCTGAGAGTTGTAAAGTTTCTGTTTTTAAAAATGTTAAGCGGAAGAAAGTCGATTTAATGATTTCGGCGCTTTTCTCCTCCACGTACCCACACATGGAGAGATATTTGGGGTTCAGTGTTTTGCTCAAGCACACCTCAACATGTAGGCAGAAAGAGCTGGGAATGCAATCACCAAACATACAATTACTGAGTAGCCCGCTCTCCCAACAGTGCTTCAGCTGCCCGGCCTCTTTTTGTTCCCGGTAGGACAATAACACGCAGAAAGCACAAAATCATCTACCATTTGTGAAAAAGGAACAATTTTTTACTGGACAGTGTTCTTACGACTTTACCCACATGGACGCCAAGTGCATTTTTAACTTGGAATGTGATACTTGACTTCCCGTATCAGAAATACAACTTCACAAATTGTATTCGAGATCATCGGGCCACTTTCTAGTTTGCTGGTGAATGTAAACATTCTGCAGGTGGTTTTAAGTTGTTTGAGTCACATCATGCATGCGTGTGTGCCGAAGACCATAACATCATCAAAAGTTGGAACAACATCCACCTTAGCTTGTGAGATCAACCAAATCCTAAACAGTTACAAGACAAAGCAGAGGAGCCAGTGACAATTCCCACGCAGCATATTGTTACCAAGATGAACATGACAAATTGTATTGCTATAGATTTTATTTGCATCATCCAGCTCAAGCTCTACGTCTAAATTAGATCAAAGAATCAAGAACATTTATGCTATGAAACACTCAAGTCGTTGCACAATACTCAAGGTTTTACTGTGACAAGTGAACATGAGCCACGCTCTCCATCAATCTCTGTGTAAGCTATGAAAAAAGATGACGATGATTTTTTACAATTCCACTTGGCTGAGCCCACTGCGCCCCAGCTGTGCTTCACGCTCTCCATCCCTCCAACCCTCCGGCCTTACGCCTATATATCATCGTTCTGTAATAGACAAGTTTGGTGGGGGTGGTGGTGGGGGGGGGGGGGGGGCCCCCCCCCCCCCCCCCCCCCCCAAGCCTCAGGCAGCACTCGCACCCCAAAAATGAGAAATGGTCAAAAACGATCAGTGAGAAACAATACGGCACAGGCTGAGAGTTTGAGATAGGCAGACAATAGTTTGATGGTGTGAAAATCAATCGGCACGTCTGTGAAAGAAGAGCAATTTGTAATCTGGAAAGAGGCCAAAATAGTAAATAAACTAGTGGCGGTGTGCATCTGGGGTTTTTCCCCCCCCTTTAATTAACTAAACTTTATCTGTCACAATACCAGTGCTCCTTTTCAGCAACAGCTTGTTTCGTATTCTTTCAGTTACACTCCTGCTCGGTAAAACAGTCTCCTGCTCTAGGCCGCTGATTGGCTTCACTTGAACAGCTGCAGATCAAGTGACTTGCTAAGGGGCACCTCAGCAGTACTCAGCAGGAGGAAGCAAAATGTCATTCAGCTGTACAGCTGTGCTCAGGGAGACATCATGTAATCATCATATCTACATGCATAACAAGACATGCTCATACATTCACACGTTTCCTAATCACTACACAGACTCTTCAGTTTCCGGTTTAGTTGGATTGATTGAGTTGGAATGGATTGCTAAGTTTCATTATTTAAAAAAAATGTCACCAATTCTGATTAGGGCATTTTACATTTACAAAACTTGAGTGCTTTTTTGGTGAATAACAGTTTTCTCAACCTGAAACGTTTGGTTTGTGTAGCATTTCTGTGCCACACACTCCAATTAGTGCCATGTCCTCCATATGTGAGGACACACACAAGTAATAAATAATAATAATAATAATAAACGTTATTTATATAGCACCTGTCTGAATAATGTTACAAAGTGCTTAACAAAATAATTAAAACCAGTCAAAGCAGATAAAATGAGAATTTAGAAAAAGAATGAATAAAATAATTTTTTTTAAAATAAAAAACACTATAACTAAAACAAATGTCAAACATTTCCAAAAGCGTGCACAAAAAGAAGGTTTTAAGGAGGGATTTAAAAGAAGCTAGAGACTTAGTGCGTCCGAGCTCAGCTGGCAGAGCTTGATCACATTTTGTCACTAACTGAAGGCTAAGTCATTGTTTCACTCTTTGGTATAAGAGTGATCAGCATGTTTGTCACATTTAGTATTTGGTCTGTTTCCTATCTGCCACTTGTTTTAATGTGACAAAGTTTCCATCATGAGCTCATCCAGGCCACTGAATGCAACACAGTCAGAGGCAAATACACTTTAATGGCCACTAATCACATGGGGTTTAATTCACACGTGTGTATCTTCAGAGAAAATGTCCTCCTCTAAAGTTTGTTCATTTTTATGTATCTTCTCTTATTAACGGGGGTCCCTAACCTGGTCACCCACATGTCAGTGGTGGAATAAGGTAGATAAGACTCTACACAGCCTACTACACAATATTCCCTGCTTGAAGTTTTACCCTAAAATTCTTTATCCCTGTGATGATACGATGATATTCTTCTATATGAAGTTGCGGTTTTGCTATTTTTGTAAAAAAAAAAAAATTTTTTTAAAGAAAAAAAAAGTCCTGTACATAATTAACTTTTGTCTTTGAATAGCCTAACCTACCAACAGAACAGCCAATCCTTTTTTTGTGTGTTACCATTCTTCATTTTCTACACCGATTTCATTTTTATTCAAAAAAAAAAAGAGAAAAAAAAGGGACAACCCAAAGTGAGACCTTACCTCTGACACACAGCAGGGACATCGCAGCGGGATTTTGTGCAACAGTTCCTCCAAAGCCGATGAGCCTTCAGTGAGTTTGCAGCCCAGTTGCACAGCACTCATTCAGCCAGAAAGCCGTAAATATCGTTTACTGTCCCCCTTCATCACACCGTGTCATGAAAGGTGTGCGACTATCCTGGGGGGTCCTGAGGGTTTGAGGGATGACCGTCACTGGCAAAGACCGACTAACTACCGGCTGAAATCCGGTAGAGCGGGGCGGCTCTTATGCTCCATTCAGGGACTGCAATGGAAGGTAGGGATTTTGAAAACTCGGCAACCACATGCAGACGTGCACGGTTTGGTGTTTTACATGCGCTGATGAAGACTGCGAGTTGAGGCGCGTAGGCGCTGGTATTATTTTGGTTATGACTTGTATGTATGGTAATGATCAAAATAAAGTGCAATTCTGACCTCTCTCCCATCTTTTTGGTCTCAAGATAAGACCTTTGGATCTAAAGATCACCTGTTTTTTGATACCAGCATTCGTGAAGCAGCACTCCTTAGCCAATATACTGGCAATTGGCAACAAAAAAAAAAGTGTCTGTGGTAGATAAAACCAAAAGATGCCCTCTTAGGGTGTCCTTACAGTGGAGAAGATGTGATGCAGTGACATATAGGTGGTTTGGAACAGTTTCCATATCAATGCAGCAAGAATTTCCTGCATGTTGGTGCCCCCCCAGCATGTACTGTCCCTGCCCCACTAATGCATGTTGGGCTTATATACAAATTCCTAACATTAAAACAAATGTTTTGTTTCTTCAAGACTAATTCTCACTTAAGTTTAAAACCACAAGTCTGAATTACAGTTTTTGACGTCAACCATGCCAAAAGAAAGTAGGGGCCCTGGTTCTACCAAAATATACACCTTTGCCTTAACGGAAACAAGAGATGTGGCAGTGAACTCTGCAAGATGGAGTCAGACTCACTCAAGTCTGCTGGTGCCCTGCTGTTCATGTAAAGGTAAAGTGATGAGAGCATTTACTTCATTAACATTTGCAAAGATTGATTAAACATTTTGAATCCTGCATTATTTACTTTTGCTATAGCTGTCAGTCTTCACAACCTTTAATGACACATTTCTGCAATTATGTGCACAACACCTGAAGATGAGAAAAAGATTAACCATTGGCTGGACTGTCACCCTTATACACTCACACGTGCATCCTCGTCTGCATGCAAGAAGCAGCCACTGAATTGAAAAATAAAATGCCGTTACCTTCAAGCTCTTGCCAGTTTTATAGTTTTGAATGGCCCAAATCCTCCAAGACCTTAATGGGTATGGAACAAAGAACTCCACTTTCAACTTTATGTTGAACTTTAAATAATATTTCCACACCAAAGTAGAATATGATGCTCTTTATTTCTCTATAGACTTTTATTTAATTCAGCAAGTCCCTTCAGGTGAACCTCCAAGATAACTGAAATAAAGAGCCAGTAGTCATTAATGAGTTTAAAATTGCATTGTAGTAAGCAGGGTGAAGAGGCAGAACATTTAGGCAGTTATCCCTTACATACTCAGGAATTTACTTGACACATTTACTTTTCCCTTCAGTCTATCATGCTCTACTTGGGGTTGTAGTCAAATCTTTTCCCTCCATAATTCAGATGGGTCCCACTCTAAAAGTCAAAGCCACAATGCGATGAGAACCAAGCAGCAACTTTGAAATGATCTATACAAAATTTAAAAAAAATGTATGTAAACACACCTTGTTGAAAGCCCTGTGCTGGGTGCAGCTTCAGTCTTCAGTAACACCAGGACCAAAATTAATGAGGCTTGGGCTAGTAGCAAAGCTGCTGCGGCTGGTAGTAAGCGGCTTGGTATCTTGTATGAAAGGAATTCAACCTGTAACCTGTAGTCTTACTTTTAATGCTTGCCTGAAGCTCTCAGATAAGCAGCCGTAAGAGCACCACACTAAAAAAACAAACAAACAAAAAACATGTTGACCCAACAATCTCAAGTCATTTTAGACACTGTAAATGTATAACAGAGCACAGAAAGCACACTGTTACCACAACCAAAAGTCTGTCCTCTTTCCACAGTGGTGGGGAAACCTAGAGAACAATCATTTTTTTCTTGTTATGGCAGCCAATCCCAGCTCTCTCTTCCTAAAAGGTTGATTAGAGACAGGTGGAAGCAATTAGGGCAGGGAAACACAGGTGCAAAAGATTGACAAAATAAGGAAAGCTGAACTCCATTTTGCACCACTGTCACTTATGATCTCTGTTCAAGGGGCATCGCCCGAGTTTTATAAAATTAAAACTTATAGTTGTAGAATTAAAAACTCTTAATACCTCCTGGCCAAATTATTGAGAAAAGCCCCTAAGCAAGATCATATTTGTATCTTTCAGGATTGGGGAAATCATGCTACTTTGTTTCATTCTATTTTATTTATCACTGGCATGCCTTAATCTTTTGGCCCCTCAGTTCAAGAACAGCCTTGATTCTGATGTCAGGTAGTTCCCTCTAGTGGCAGAAAAAAAAGCACTTTCATGGCCTTGTTGGATGCCTTAGCCATCGATATAACTCTGGGAAAGTTATAATCATTAATATACCAAGAGACATAAGCAATAGATAAAAGATTAAGATGCAGTTGCTCGTGATGGTGGGTTGACGACAGGCACATATCTGGTGTGAAGCCCCTACGGACCAAACATCAGCATTTTTCTTAAAGTATGGCGAGTTCTTATAATAGCTGAGGCAGTATTTCAGGAGGCCAACAAATTAAGTTATCACATCAACTATGCAAACAGTGAAAACCATATGTCGCATATCAGGACTGAATATTTCCATAAACCCCAACCTGCACCAACAAGATTTACTATTCATTTTCTGTGACTATTGATATTTTTTATCTTCAGTAGATAGGGCTGTCACTTTGCATCTCCAATAATCATTTGATTATATAGAAGCCTGCAATGGGAATCAAGGCCAACTCTACTCCCACATAAGTTTTAATTACACTTTAACAGATAGGCCTATCTTGTGTGAGCATCATTCCATTTTGTAAAAGAGGAAAACTGGGAAAGTTAAAATTTATGTCAGTTTTCCTCAAAGAAAATCTAGTGTAACAGATTGTTCCTAGTAGCCAATTTTACAGCAGTTATTCATGAATGATTAACAAGGCAGATCGGAAACAGTAGCCTATACTTGTCATTGAATAAATCCCATAAAAAGAAAAAGTGTTTTCTGTACTTGGTACTTGTCGAAGTAGTGGCCTTTAAGTGAATCCAAAATCAAGAAATGTTTTTGTACTTTCCCAGTTTGCTTTTAGTTCTCATTTTCAGATTTTTAAAACTCTTGCACTTAATTTGCAGTTGTTCGGATGAGTACGTCATTCAGAAAAGGCAGTTGCTTCATGTTGACTCAAATTTAGATGGCCGACATTGTAAATCTACGTATTGAGCAATATCTCAAATATAAATGAGAACTTGAACCTGCAGCCAATCACTTGGCACAGAAGTCTAAGGATATTTAGGATTATTTTAAGGGGATGGGCTGTAAGTGTAGCTAGTCAAATCAAGGCCTTGCATGTGACGCCTATAAAGACTATGCAAGGCTAACTTTACAGTGCACTGGAGGAAGAAATCTAAAAGACTTCAAGACAAGGGAATATACAGATTTGTTTAGATACTGTTCTAGTCAGTGTTACACACACCAGTTTCAAGCCAGTGTGAGCAGCTGCTGCAGTAATGTGTCAAATAACCATTTTGTAGAAGTCTACATTCTCTTATTAGCAAAAGCTTAACTGATTCATGATAGACAAGCCCAAGTCCAGCTGATGATCAAAGACAAGGAATGAGATGCACTCATCAGAGTTCTTCCCATTTAAAATTCTATGGTCAAAACAGCTCACATTTTGTCCCACATGCACCAATAGATGATATTCCGAATCACAAGTCAGTGACCACGAGTCATTCCTGGCCCTACAATAAAGTTTCCACACAAATATAGTAGAAAACACTCTTTATTTGGAAAAAAGGTTGTCATGGTACAAGTTTTTTTTTTTTTTTTTTTTTTTTTAATAGGGTCACATCAGTCAATATACCACCAAGAGCATCTGAAATGAGATTAGTTGTAATTAGTTATACCTCAAGTGGCAGTAAAATACACCCCCCCCAAAAACAAAACAGTATTTAGGCAGTTATCCCATACTTATGCAGGAAATCTCTTTACACTTACCCTTTAATCTAAGCCTTGTGCTCTAGTTGGGGTTGTAGCCAGATCTTTTGCTGCCATAGTTCAGATGGGTCCCACTCACTCTAAATTTCAAGATCGCAATGCCATGAAAACTAAGCAACTTGAAAAGGAGCTACAAGAAAAATAAAAAGCGATCATGTAAAAAAATAAAAATAAAAATTCACCTTGTTTAATCACCCCTGCTGGGTGCCACTTGGTGGCTTGGAACCTGGGGCTGCTGGGGCTTGGGCCGGAAGCTGGGAACCTGGGGCTGCTGGGGCTTGGGCCGGAAGCTGGGAACCTGGGGCTGCTGGGGCTTGGGCCGGAAGCTGGGAACCTGGGGCTGCTGGGGCTTGGGCCGGAAGCTGGGAAC
>JBBPCS010005185.1:0-10703 GCA_037974645.1 Hollardia meadi | reverse complement strand
GACCCTCAACCGGGAGATTTAAAAGCAGCTAGCAGCAGTTAGCAGCTAACTCAAAGAAGAAGAAAAACAACCGAAAAATGTTTACAAATTGTGGAGACAACGCAAGCTACTTACCCTCCGAGCAGAGGACGAGATCATCCGCCACATAACAGGGACAGTAAATTATTGTTATTGTCTCAGCGCGCATTTAAAACGTCACACTAGACTCCGACGCTCCTGTGTTACTCGTCACGCCTCTTTTCATTGCAGAATGCCGGCTTGCTATCACGGAGTGGAGCAGCGTTATGACGCCGTTGCGTTTTTTCAGTGTAAATAAACAAAGGCGTCACAGAGAAGGGTCTTCGTTGTCGTGATATTGCGCAATCTCTGTGTAAAAAGGGCCACTGTGTGTGTGTGTGTGTGTCTGTGTATGAAAGAGGAAAAAAAAGCAAAAAAAAAAAAAAAGTATCTGATAAGATGGTTAAAAAAAAACAACAACCAAAAAACTGTTTGGTCTCAACTAAAGCTAGGACTCTGTTGTTCCCCAAGTGTTTCCAACTTCCCTTTGTAAATTATCCCACAACCATAGGTGTCTGAGCAATGGAGCAGCTGCACCCCACACTATTAGACTTGGGAAAGAAAACATGTGCTTTTGCACCCCCACTTTTTGGTCATGACAGAACTTTTTGTTGTTCTTAGCTTGCTATTTCGAACATTTGAGATAGTATCGATCAAAATAGTTAGATTTGGCTGTTTCATATATGAATTATTACATTTCCTGTCCTTAGTCTCTTCCAGCCGGAAAACTACGTAAGATGCAGTAATAAGACTAATTATCAGTTAAATGTGCTTAGTTTCAATGTGCTTGATGGTATTGACTTCAGAGGAAACTTGAAAGTATAACATTCTTGTTGCCCTTTAGCTTCCCTTTTTATAACTAACATTTATTCACTCAGAAAAAGCTAATATTTCTCTTTATAATATGACCTCCTCTTTCTGCCAGTTGCTGTGTGTCTGCAGTGCTTTTTCTGTTTTTTCTCAACTGATTTCAGGTCAGACAGAGGAGTTAATCCCATGACTTATATTCAAACCAGTTCATTTATTTAAATTCATAAGTGTGTTGCTCTCGTAATGTAGAATGAAGTGACAGTGCAGACTCGGGGAGGACAGACCAGAGTAGCAGGTGATGGAAATATCAGCCAGCCAGCTGATATGTAATGCACATCTATAAGAGTGCATTACATATCAGTGAACTATAAGGTGGAATCAGGTTATAATAATGTAATTATGTGCAACTGTACGTGTTCTTCTTTACTTCCTAACATTCCACTTTACTGATTGCTTTTGCCACGGACAAGGACAAATCATAAATGATTCAAGTAAAATTCCACTGTATGACCACCATGCATACAGTGGAATCCACTGTCTTATGTGAACACTTGGCTGGGCAAAGGAAGTAGAGAAGCCAACTCAACAAGTGGCAAGGATGACCTCAGAAAAGAATAACTAATTTGAGGAAAATGTTTGGAGTGATTTGCTTTAATAGCAAAAATGCTTCCAGGTTATCTTACATTTTATTGAGCATATTGTAAGAAACATTTTCAGAAATTAAAAAAAAAGGGAATTGTAAAGTGTTGTCAAAGAATGTAGTTGTTTGTTATAATTTTGAAGGTTTTGTCAACATTCTTACATTATTCAGTGGGACACCTTTTTAAATAAATAATTTGCCATACAGGTGTTTAAAAATGTGTGTTAGAGGGATGCATAAATCTGGGAACGGGAGGAGAATAATATGAAGTGATGAAGTTCTGTACTGCATCTAACCTCATGTCTCATATAAAACAGTTTTGGTTGATTTTCGATGATACTAAATCCTTTGTATGGATATCAAACAAGACATGCATAAATGCATTTTTTAAAAATATAATTGGAAACGAGAAATTGTGGCATCATGATCAGTATTTTTCAGTACTGTCCAATCACTTGAAACCTGAAAAAACTTGGGTCACTGTCTTTACAGTGATAAAGAAACCACCATTCAGTCTTAGATCTGTAGAAAACAAAACAATACACATAGAAATGTCCACAACATACTTTACAACATGCTTTTTCATTATGTATCATCTGGATAAGACACAAGGGGCACATGACAAAACATCGGTATCATTGACATAAATAAAGATGGACGACGTGTCGCCACTTCCTCTCATTGTACAAAAATGAAGCCAAAATATCCCAGATACGAGTGCTGCCATCTTTTGCTGGTGACATCATTTGGAGCCAGAGTCTGGCAGCAGAGTCGCAGTTTCAACTTCCCACCCCTACACCCACCTGCCCAATCGCGTGTAGGACTCAGCTGTCAATCATGACTTTTCACCACCTTTTTATCCACCATTCTCAGGGGCGCTACTGTAGAAATGATTATGTGTGGAAGTTCCGTTTACGGAGTTTACGGCTTAGTGACAGGATGCTATAAAAACCAAACTGATCTGAAAAATTAACACTTGAACATACAGTACATTATGATAAGTTTTGATGAGTGATGGGTTTTTAGTTTGACCCATTTCCTATGTGATATCATTGAGGGGGAAGAGTTTATGACCTATACTGCAGCCCACCACCAGGGGGTAATCGAGATGTTTTGGCTTCACTTTTGGGGAGCTCTCATGTTGACCATCTTTATATACAGTCATTGGTCGGTATGTGACGACCTGGGATGAGAAAGGGTTGCAAATAGAGTCATTAGTCAGTGATGGTTCTTAAGCTCTTATATTCTAAAGCCATCTCCAAAGATTATTCCTGAATATTTGAAATGGCTGTGCAGAAAAATGTAGATAACATTTATGAAAAAAGGTACAGTACATAACTTTTGCTTTCTATTTTTTTAAATAGTTTATTATGAGCTCTCGTTATTCACAGACTGTGTCATCATCTGCACGTTTATAAGATGTATTTTTAATTAGTCATTAGTCTTAATGTGTATTCTCTGTTCAGCAAACATTTGTTGATCTAAAAATTTTTTGTCAATTTTGCCAGTCCACTGTCCAGCTGTTTTCAGCTACAATGTTCGTAATGGATACAGTTACCCAACCGTTAGATATATTGTCCTGTGGTTAAAACAGCTCTTACTCAATAAAATGCTTTACACACAGCGAGAGGAACAGTGCATGGGGTCTATTCTTGCCTCTGTTCTCAAAAGGTGTTTATGGTATATGAAAAATAGAGCTGGTGTTATTTTGTGTTTTTTTTCTCATCTTTGTCTTATTATCTCCAACAAAGCTCAAAAAAGATCAAAACCAACAATGTGTAAGTCCAATTGTCAGTACACATTGGTTCCTACTGAAGATGTTAATCTTCCATGTAGATTTAATTTCCTTCAAATTTCCTATAACAGCATGTCTTTGTAGATTTAGCAAGCGTTACTCAAACAGGAGGAAAGTATTTCCCCCCCAGCAGAACGGTGTGTGTGGGTTTGAGTCAAAATAAACGACAGCGTGTGTGCTCATGGTAATGAAGGAACATATCACTTAGTGTGGCTCAGTGATGTGCTTTTAATAGTTTTGGGTATTTGCAATAATTGTTAGTTGTAGTCTTATTCAACTAAAGCTTATTCACAGAGTTTACCAGACTAGGACAAGACTTGCTAAAATGCAACCTAACATCAGCCCTCTTTGCATCAGATGCCACCAGGCCACGTAACACTCATTCATAGGTTCTGGCCTTGTCCTTGTTTCACACAGTTTTGGCCATCTACCCTCAGAACTTTGTCCTCTGTTTCGAATAAACACATCGACCCTTGTCCCGAGCAGCCCTCTTCATATGTGTTGTGCCTGAGGGCGCTTCAATACATCCTAATTTAAATAAGGCTCTCATTTTCAACTCTCCTGGCTAGGTGCCTTATTCTTCAAAATTGTAAACAGCAGAATCCCCCTCACTTCACCTTCATAGGATGAGAGACCTGATGAGCTTATTGCACCTTGAGAAAATTAGATGCACGAGGAGGAATGACAAAGAAAAGTTTGCTCAGATGTGGGAACCTTTCTGGTCTCATTTCGTCTCTCTGAGACCTGGAGAGTTGTCCTCGTATACTGTAGTATTTTTTTTTTTCCTCTACACCTCCACTTTTCTTCCCATCAAAACCTTTTTTTTCCCTCATGTTGTTCTGTTTTGTTTACCCATCTTTAGCGGCCAGAGGTTGAGGAAGGGGTTTTGGGGTGGGTAGGTTGCAGTGGTGCCCGCAGAAATGTTTCATATTTTGTGGCCAGGCGGCCAAACATAGACCAAACCAAACCTATGAATATTACCTTTATGTTTTAGTGTGTGAAACTCTCCCAGCCACAATGATACTGATCAAAACAATGACAGGTTGTGAAACATTGTGTAATACTCCTTTAAGGGGGAGACAGAAATAAATGTTCCCCTTGCTGCGTAGGTGGCCATTTAACTGTCTGGAACCTGCCACAAGCACAGACATACTGCTGTGTCAGGCCACTTTAATTTCCCATAACACCCATACCACCCTACCAGTTTCTGATATGCAGACGGCACTCACACATATTATCAACACACACAGTCCAGCGGAAACCACCTCATTCACACAGAACTCATTTAGAAAGCCTCAATGATAAATAGCTCTCACGCCATGATGTGTTACTTTTGTTTGGATTCAGAAATTTTCCTCAAGGTAGGCAAACTTAATAATGCAGGCATTATATAAATGACCTCATTAAACAGAAAATGCATACTAAGAGAGCAGACGCCTCTAAACATGTGTGTTTGTAACATTTATAAACATTCACCCAGCCTGCCACCATAGTTTATCACAGGGTAGTAATGAAAAATGAATAAAACCGCCACAATTAGGTTGTGATGCCCTTGATGATACGCACAAACAGACACAGACCTGAGGACAATGCTCCTGATTGCACAGGGCAAGTTATTAAATGACACACAGCACTGAACCATCTGAAGGATGGAGAACAGACAGGAAATTTAAACATACTGGATCACAGCACACCAGCATCACAGTTACACTAACACACTGTTCCACTGTTAAATTACATTTGAATATAAAAAAGGGAAAATGTTTAAAATATCAGCAGAAAGAGCAGCTCCGCCACTATCTGGTCTAGATTAGAGGTGAGAAACTCTACAAAGTGTACAGACTCCCGGACTTCTGAGTTAATCACTAAACAGATCGGGGTTTACAAGTCACTTGAATCACTTGAGTCAGTATCACCGAGACGGTAGAAATCCTACCGATGAAACACAAGCCCACTGTCTCCAACTACAAATAAATACATTCAAACTTAGGCTACTACAGTGAGTCTACTGTTTATGAGTTTGTAATTTTGATTTAAGAAATGAAACATTGCATTTTCGCACTGTGGAAGTCTAACCCACTCTGTCAGTATCAGCGAGATGAGTCTGCTGTAATGTTTTGCGCTGTGAAGGAAGTTACCCAGATTCACTCTGTCAGGCTTAGCGAATCTGAGTGCTGTTTCACACTAAGGCAGAAGTTTCACTGATTCACTCAGCCAAGATGGGTCTGGATCTGCGATACAGTTATGTTTCCGGCTCTGCAGGAAGTCTCCCTGATTTCAGTCCACTCCGCTCATCTCAGTCCCCTGAGGCAAACACTTACTTGAACCACCTCCTCTTGTCTGTGATAACTTATGGAAATTATGGATAATTATGGCCTATGTTAAAATTAGATTGTACAGGTTATAAGGAGAGTAGTGAGTGATGCAATTAATCGTTTTAATTTGTATACGTTGACTGGTGTTAGGACCGAAAGGATCCGAGTTGAAAAAAAAAAAAAAATTAAATCATGACAATGAAGCAGCTGAGCTTCTCTAGATTTGATGATAATATAACAAAGCACAAGAATTCTACTGCATTCGACTATTTCTATTGGAGACACTTGGACAAAGTCGCAGCATAGAACAGTTAACTCACTTATTCACTTATATTTACTTATATTCTTCACTTAAGAATATAGATTTTTTATGATAATCCAATAAAACTTAAATACATTTCTCAAAAAAACAAAAAACAAACAAAAAAGGAATATGAATGCTGGGACAGTTTTGCCAAATTGAGAAAGACTTCAGGATATTCAAGATTATACACTGACAATCCAGTATGATGGTTGTTAGAAACAGGATGAATAAAAGAAAATTCCTTAGCATTCCTTAGTATCAAATAGACATGGTTAAAACACAAGTTTTACTGCTGACATGTATGTATGGACATGGTATGTCAAGTGTTTTTATAATGATTAAAATTCCTATGATTATTTATGAATCAAGTATACTTTGATGTAAAATGAAACAAAACAAAACCTGCAAGTGGTCTAGATGGCTATGATTTATGAAATTGTTGAATTAAACAAATTATGTTTTAGTTTTTCTTTTGGTATATACTGTGTAGTAGTATAGTATACAGTATATATAGGGTGAGTATTGTTAATGTTGTGAATTATCTAATGCTTTCTAAATGGCAGCCCTTGGTGGACAGGATGATCACTGAATTGTACCCACAATCCCCAGCTTGATGGCCAATTGCCATCAGGTGTGCTTCAAACCACTATATAAAGCCCTCATTCGAACTGCAGGTCTCTCTGCTCTCCATCCAACCTCTGTGCAATGTGTCCAGTGAATGTAAGCATGTTATGTTTTTCTGCAATCCCTTTTAGTCTGTCTTTATACTATGTGTTTTTTGTAAATGAATCCAGTTGGTAATTATTTTAGTAGTTGTTTTTAGTTTATATTATTAATTTTTGGGTTATGTATTGTTTGCACTGCAGAAACCATGGTGTTGGATGGACAATAAAATTTCCTAAACTGCAATTCTTGTTGAAGTTTCTTTAAGTTGAGACCCTCAGGCGGTCAGCTAAAATCCCTGAACCTACACAAAGCTTAAACTTAAGGAAAGTTTTAATAGTTAAATTGAGACAGCTTTGCACCAAATATCTTTTCATACACAAAGTAAGCAAAAACCAATGCTTATGCACTGCTGAAAATGCATCTGATAAGGAAAGAAAGGTCACATGTATATGATGTCAGATAAGTGGGCATGGCGTGCAGTGACACCAGTCTCCAGAATCACAGTGCTAACTGAAATGTCATAGCCTGACATATCTCTAATGGTCCTTCATTTGAACTGCACCTTTATTTCGGCCGTCACTCCACTGATTGTAGCCCACTTTTCCTTGCTTCTCCTGTCCTTCCTTGTTGCCTTTATTTTGTCTGCCATTGACTTGAAAATGTACATTAATTTGTGTTTTAGGCTATTTGGTTATTTATTTTGTCCATTTGATTTTATTGTTTAAAATATTATACTTGTTAGAACAAGTAAAATAGCTAGGAATACTATATTATTGTATAGATATTTTACTTGTTCTCCTAACAAGAAAAATCGTGAGGAATACTGTATTTAGCTTGAACTTATATTGAACAAATATTCTATGTTGGCTACCTAAAACATGGCTATGCTAGCTCTTCTTAGCCTAGTTCCATCAAGCTCGATAATGTAGGCCTATTTAAGAAAAATTATATTTGATCCAGTTTAGAAAACTGATTTTTCTCATGACGGCATGTTGTTTTTGATTCTCAAAACATTTATTTCCTATAAAATGACTATGAGCAGCAAAATTTTAGAAATGAAAAGAGTAGGTATTATGGCTAATCATTTTAGAATGTCTTGTAGACAAGGAGAAATGTTGGCCAGCTGAGTTGTACAGTCAATTATTCTCTACAATAGTACCACATTTTTACACCGTGCATTCAACAAAAAGTTTTAGCTAGAGCATCAATTTGTGAGAATATTTAATGAAATATTATTCCAGATAAATCCTAAAGCATATTCATTATACTGCTGTCATAAAAGCTTTGAGGCCGGGGGCTGCAGTTATTTGCGGGGGAACTTTTCCAAGAGTGTACAAGTGTTGAAGGCTGTAATTTGTGATCATTAAATGGAATGAGATTGAGGATGTCAGTTAGCACTGAACAGTGGCTCCATCACCGTCATGTCAGATCCATTATATGCACTTGTTGTTGGCTGTATATTCACACACACCATGTGCCCACTCAGCTGTTGCATCAAGGCTCTTTTATTATTCTTAATTGTTTACTCTAGTCATTGTTTCCAACATGTCAAGGCAGCCTTTTTTAACAGTCATTTAAATACAAAGCTCCTCTCTCCCTCTGTGGGTTCATCCCGACAGCACAGATGTACTCTACATCTTGATGTGACTTTATCCAACCAAGCAACATTTTTAAAAAAACATCCTTTGCTCCCATCATAACTACGGCTGCTAGAAGCCTTTAGAACTTAAACATGTACACCTCGTCCTGAAACGGCTGAAGCTGTTGTTCATCTTGGGAGGAAAGTCACATTTTAACTTACAAGGTTCCCTTCTTATGGGACTTGCTGTACAGAAGAGTCACATCCCCCTTTTACCACTGTAAAGAGACTTGACTCAGGTCCTCACAACAGTGGCTTTTTAGGTTTCCTCATCTCTCAACAGCTCTAAGTACCTGGCTGAAAATGAAAAGTGATTCTACTGTTGCTCCTCAACTTTGGAACAGTGAAATAAGACGACAGACCAGAATACATTTTTGATACCTGTTTAAAGCCACATGGAACGGAAGGCAGAGAGCTATTTGCTTTCACATATTTACATTCCCGTTTCCTGTACAAATGGTCAGGTAGGGAGGGACTTTTTAAAGTAGCCAATAGGGTTAACGTTGACTGTGCGTTACACCCCCAGTCATGCAGCTAGATGTCCTAGCTGACTCTGCCCGACTGGGAGCTCCCAGTGAACACGGCCGATTAAGCAGGACCGAACACAGCAACCAACGCCAGTAAGAGGCTAGTTTGATGACAGGGAATAGCTAAGTTGTCATTACTGCAGTGGCGTCTCCTTACAGTATCCGTACACTTGAATGGAAGTTGTCCTATGTGAACGATTTTCTACCTTTTGCTCTTTACTTTCTATGTAACATTAATGTTGACAACCATGTTTAGGAAACCTGGAAGAGCATGTGCAGTTCTCTGCTGGTCCTGCAGTGGTGGCGAACTTTGTAAAGTAGTCCTGCTGTATGACTGCAACACTGCCTTCTGTTGGCCATACATTCAAAGTTCACATCTACAACTTAACCATCCTTCCTCTGCAGAGTTAGTTAAATATTATGATAGTTGTTAGTGGATGGTGAGTATCGGAGAGGTCCTTTAAGAATTATATTGGTGTGCAATATTTGGCCAATGTATCCGGAGCCCAGGTAATTTTGGCGATTCATGCAATAATCTTGAATACCCAAAAAGAACATGACTTTGTATTTTTAAATTTTTACTAACATTAATGTCAATGTCCTTTAATGATTCAATGCAACTCTTGATTGATTATGCTCACATTATCTAGCTAGTACAATAAAATTACTATATTATGCAGTACTTCATCCAGGGGCGCCGACAGGGATTTTGGGCCCCACCACAAGCCACGCCAACTCTGCACAATTTGCTGTAACCACACTGCCAGAACTTAATTGACCCATTCAAAGCTTGAAATAACTCAACCTTTGCAGGCTTTTAAGTTGTAACTCTCTTGTAGTCCAATACTTACTGTATGATATTTACTGACAGTGAGCTCTGAAAATATAACACTGTGCGGACATGCATGATGCAGTGCTGGCACCATCTTTCACCTCTTCCTCCACACTCCTCCTCCCTGAGAAAACTGTATCAGTTGAGGGTCCTGGTTCTGTGTACATGATGCATATGATTATATAGCCTATAATATAATACCATTTGTAATAACATGATCACCAAAATTTCAGTTACTACCATTTTGTCGACTTTACTGCACGCAAAAATACGAAAAATATTAATCCTGCAGAATATTGCCCCAAATTACCTTCAGTTGTGTATCACCACCACTAGATGTCAAGTAAACAACCATATTTCAGTCTGCATCAAGGTATTATTTTAAAATTAGCTGTCACTTTAATACAGACTGAGTCACTCAATGCTTCAAACTGTCCAGCATCCAGTATAGATGGTTTTGTTTCAAATAATAATCATGTGGAAAAATAATTACTTAATACTTAATTACTTAATAAAAAAATAAATCGCCACGGACCCCCTGCAATTATGCCAACTTGACATGTCATTCAACACAATGCTGCTCACCTTCTTCAGCTGGGAGTAGGGCTGGTTCATTAGGGGGAGGGGATGGGGACACAGGGCTGCTGAAGCTGCATCTGGCACCACAGGGGCAGCAGGGACAACTTATTTAGCATGAATAGTTTTATAAGTTTGCCTGCATTGATTAAATGTCGTCTAAAACAGCAGTGAAATGTAAACACAAAGATATTGATTAACCACTGACAGACTATACACCCAGTTTAGACTATACTAAACTGGGTGGCATACTGTCGCCCTTTCTTCTCTCTCTCCTCTTCCCTTCCTATCTTTTAATTTTTGGAAGCCAGATTTGTCTTTTCTATAAGACATGATTCTGCACCACCTGCACTCCTCACTCACTATTCACTGCAAGCAAACATCGTTTGCGCCTGAGTTGGGGGCATGACCAAACCATTTCATGTAAATAGAGGGGGTGTTGGCAATAGAGGCTCTCTGAATGTTTTTGTTTTGTTTGTTTTTTTGGCCAAGAGCAAGAAAATAAAAGGAAATGGTTGGTTTTATGATTACACTAAATAAAA
>JBBPCS010005184.1:0-10703 GCA_037974645.1 Hollardia meadi | reverse complement strand
CCCCCAAAGAAAAGTCACAAGATAAATGTGACAGGTCGTGAGATGATTAAGAGGAGAGGAAAGAAGAAAAAAACAAACAAGTTCTGCTTCACAAATTTGTATTTGTGTTCTGGACTTTTCTGTAATCTTTCTTTTTTTTGTGAAATATTGGATAATTTTACCTCTTTGGGTTCTAGTTCTTGAAATGAAACCATGTAAGAAGTTAAGAAACACCTCTTTTGTGGAGCAGCTAACTCATCTAAAACATGATAAAGGACCACAATGAGACAGTGTTTTTTTGAAAGAAGTCACAAGACAAAAAGGTTGGATTCACTAATATCTCATATCACCCAGATGGGCTTGGTTTCGCAGGTCATAGCAGTGCACACTTCAGCTCTGTGACAGTCTCAGCTCGTGCTCTGAGTTCACGTTGTTTACATATGATTTGTACATTTGGTCTCCCATTTATGCACATGGATTTTTGATATTCTGCCTTTTCAATTATATAAGGAATTTTCTTCCAGAAAACACTTAGAAAGTCAGGTGGAATCTTATAAACAGGGACAATCGTTGTTCATGAAGTAAGTAGTGCTGGTCGAATGGTTTCTGTTATTTCATTTGGGGGACCGTGAGTGACCATGTAATTTTGACTTTTTATTTTTTGACTCTGCGCGCATAGTATTTTCAGGTATTTAAACATGTTTTCAGTTGTAGTTTGGTCAGGTTTAGACATTATGTAGGTTTTAGCCTGTTACTGAATGTGTCATCTGTGAAAAAGCAGTTTTTGCAGTTTTTAAAAATAATATCTTGCAGCTGATTCTGGGGAGTTTTACCATTTTCTGTCAGATTTTCTTCATATTTAAGGGGACGCCGATGAGATCATGGTGTGTGGTGATATCAACTTCTTCATTCTGCAAAATAAAACTAATTGTTGCACTGAAATGTGAGTCGTTACTACCAGTTTACACTAGATGGTGCTATAGGGCTGAAGACTTGAGCCAGAACCAGGTTTTAAATATACATGACACATACAGATGATGATTTAAAATGTTACAGATTACATGAAAATTATATAAAAATAAAGTCCTTTAAACAAATCACTTGAATAGAGACAAACTGCTATAAATGAAGTACTTCTCTGTTAGGCCTATATTAATCAAAGGAACACCCAGTATTACTAAAGTAAAAGTAGAATATCACAGTTTAAAAATACTCTGTTACAAGTAAAAGTCTGTATTCAAAATGTTACTTAAGTAAGAATACATACAAATATTAGCATCAAAGTACTCATCATGCAGAGTAGCCCATTTCAGAATAATAAATTATAGATTATATTATTGGATAGGCCTATAATATAAACATCACTAGTGTTGCAGCTGCTAAAGGTGGAGCTAGTTTTAACTACGATATATACCACCAAGTAGTTTGATTTATACTAAAACATCATCATTTTCACTTATTAGTTGTTTAAATGTGATATATTTGTATTCATTGGAATCTATAAACAGTTGCCAGAAAATATATCTGTCAAATAAATGTAGTGGAGTAAATGCATAAAATAGGAATGTGCAGCACTTAGTACTTAGTTACATTACTCCACTAACAACAGGGATGACAAGCAATTAATTTAAAAATTGTAAATATTATCAGAATTACTGCTCCTTTATTTATGTACTCATGCAGTGTGAAGAAAGTAAATGCGAATGTTAATACTAAATACCAAATTGAACATGAAATAATTGGACATCTCAGATATTTAGATTCTAATAAAGGATTCCAGCCCGTGGTGTTTTGAATGCAAGATAAAACCGCCGACATCTGAGCCAGACATAGTGAAGCGACATGATGTCTGGCTTGATGTCTCAAATAAGCAATTTTATTGTGAGCTTCATGATAGTATCAAGAATATGATGTCAGAGTTACAGTGCCACTTCATTCCCTATAAAGCAAACTAAATCAAAGTGGCACGATCAAGTGGCTCATTTCCAGAAAGACAGGAAATAATACGGAACAGTACAGGGTGTAGGTGAGAGGGTCAAAAACATTGTTCTGACAGCAGAATTAATGTGCTCTCTATTTTTGCTACGATGAGAGAACATGAGTTTGAGGTTGTGAGAACAATGTTCAAGTGATACTTAAAGCATCACTTTAACTTTTGTTTCAAAGTGATGTTTTGATATTCATTATTTCTGTCTGTCGGCCAGGTGTGGTCAGTGTTGTGTAAAGAAATGAAGTGGTTAGAAGTTGGCCTATATATTTAGTTATGGAGTGTCATGACGACACTGGCTCTTTGTCCTGAAGTCAGAGGGAAGATACATGCAGTCTGGCTCGTCTAAACCATATATAATATATGATATAATTATCATATCCCAGCAAATGTTTGGATGTTAGAACAAATGCTGGCCTGTAGCTGCTAAAAACATCTATACTGCATATCATGTGTAAGTCACCTGAACAGCAGAACTGTGATGCAGTTTGTAAGAACTAAATCCGTCCAACAAATCAACAAGAAAACAGCTTAAAAACACAAAAGGTAAAGGGTAAAAGAACATAGATGCAGGTTGTTATGAATGAAAAGGTGAACAGAATATGTTGGTGTTTGGACAGTTGCTAATACTCAGCAGCTACTTCCTGTTTGCTGGAACCAGCAGGATGACAAGTTACCACGACATGTCCCAAATCCACACTGCATGCTAATTCTACGGTGCAAAGTATATATTAAAGGAATTAAAAAAATCAACATAATTTACCAATTTATACAAACAGGAAATGATCATCATCTGTTGTCGATAACACTTTGAAAAAGAGAGAAAGAACATAAAGGATATATTATATAATAATATTATGAAAATAATATAATTTAATACTTTAAAAAAGAAGTTTTGCAAGATCTATCTAGAACTGTTTCATCACCACCCACAATTATTTTCAATTGCTTATTTCGGCTTCATTTCCTTTGCGCATTGCATCGAATATTAAAGGCGGGGTAAACGATTCTGGAGAATACATCCACTCCACCACACCTTAAAGGTGAATATTGTACTTTTTACTTTACTACATTTATCTGAGAGCTGTAGTTACTTTACAGATTACATTTGTTTATACCCTTCTTGTTTAGTGAAAACCACATATCACTAAATGTGGTAGTGAGGGATGAAGTGTTCCTTTATAAGTGCAGAAAATGTCCCTACTTCTAAGAATCCTGGAAACCGCAGCGTCACAGAGCTAAAAAACAGGGCTGTTTCTCTGAGCTCATATAGATACGTGGTTCTCACAAGACAGTGACGCTACAGACATATGATCTAATAGAATATAATACACTGCTGTAGATTAAAATAAGCCACAGTATATACAGTAGTTAGAATGAGCTCAACCTTAAACATCAACAGCAGTAAAATGCAACAAAAACATTAATGCAGCAGTATGAATTAAAACATATCAGATATAATAGCTTTCTTGGTAGATTATTATGAATGCAATGCACATAACACATAATAAAGAAATCTTTCTTGACTACTTTCTTGATTGATCCACGGCAGGCTGGGTGCTGTGCATCCGACTTTTCACCTCTCGATTGCTTATGTTTGTTGAGCTTCTTCTGCTCTTACGCTCACTGTACAGCAGCTACAGTGGACGGCATAAATGTGAATGTATGTTCCTTTAACGGTGCTCTATATAAACCTGTCACTGCTTACCATAAAGTCTTCTATACTGGGTGTCACATTTATTGATGTAACCCTGAGAATCCGAGCAGCCCGTCTAGGATCACTGCTCACAGTAAAACTGTGACGGTTCCCCACAGTCACACAGCTGAAGTCAAAGTTTTAAATGTACATGTGCTGCTGGGAAACGAGGGGCCTCTTCAGTCCCAGACACTGATGTTTTAAGCATATACAGTATATGCACTCACTGCGGTACAGAATATGTCACCACTCACACACCGATGGTGTAGCATTGGGAGCAATTTGGGGTTCAGCATCGTGCTCAAGGACACGTTGACATGTAGGCTGCAGGGGTCGGGGATCGAACCGCCGACCTTCCGATCACCGCTCTACCACCTGAGCCACAGCCGCCAGTAAATAATGATAGCAAATTTGAAGTATTCTGTTTCTACTCAATAGCCTCATTACTAACCAATATTTTAAACATCACAGTTAAAAATCAATCCCGTAAGTAAAAAACAGTTTTTGAGGTACATATTTCATTTTTTCAATGATTAAGACATGTACTTTGACTGTAAATAAGGCACCAGAGTGCACAATAAAGCATTAAAAGAGCTTATTTATAAAAAATGAAAAATCCTGAGGAGAATCTCCTTTGGACTGGATGTTTTGTGCTGCACTATGAGACTTGAAATTATCCACAAACAACCTCTTTCATCAGCAAACCATAATGCCATATTGTGTTTGAGATCACTGATCATATTAGAAAAGGTCATGTCTAAAGGTGTTCACACAAGCCTAGTATTTATATTGTTACCTTTAGTAGATATTAAAAAAAAACGTATGTGTTTTTTGGGGGACAAACATTTTTATTGGAGGGCCAGATTTGTCCCACAGGCGGCCTACAGCATTCGACTGGTACAGCTTCCTGTTACATATAGCAACCTGCCTGAGCTAAAACTTTCATGGACCAGATGTAGATTGTGTAGCTGTCAGAAAGAAAAAGGACATTTTTTATTTGTATTCATCAAAATGTGGATTATTTCTTTACATGCATGATAGCTTACGTCATTAGTTTTGGCCCAAAATGGTGCAGCATTTGTAAAACGCTGTTTTGCTGTCTGCCTTCTCCCTGTCTTTCTTACTTCCTGCTCTTCATTAGCCGCCTCCAGACTGCGTGGACTTATTCAATTAGAGTCAGATCATTCTGTGACCGTGCATGTGTATGTCTTCACAGCCTATGTGGAACAATAGTTTAATCTTACATTGTTTTTCCTGTACTTTTCCCCTAAAATGTTAAACTAGATTTTGTTTATTTTGTTAATAGTCATAAACGTTGTAAGAGTCAAATTTCCCTGTAATTTCCCACAATGTTTACCCCCAAAACACCTGGTTGAAAACACCTGGATGTCAAACGCAACATGACTTAGAAGAGCATTTTTCCTCGTATACTGCTACACATGAGGAACAAGTGGTAGAATGAGTTTGTGCTGCTGACAGATGTGTTGCCTTTGGCTTTGAGCCCACAGCTTCCTACTATGTTCCTGTTGGGTAGTAATGACTCAGAAATAGTTGAATGACATCCAATAAAAATAGTTTAAGGACTGTCTCTCTTCACATCAATTCAGAGGAAAGTGACCCAAACAAATTTGGGAAACTAAAGCTGTGTCTGTTGTTTTCATTATTCTTCTCTGTGTACAGAGGACCAAATAAAGATATTTTCCATAACTGGGCCTTTAGGATTATACTGCAGTAAATAAAGCACATCAGGAATTGCAACAATGTGAAATGTGAACATGACAGCAGTTAAAGTTAAATAAAGAGATAGCTCACTATAATTGGAGAAAGGTCATAGAAAGACATCACCTTTTTGATTAGTTGATGTTTGCTTTTATCGGAGAGGTTAGAAGGCTGTTGTGTTCACATGATGTGGAGGGATCGTTGATCGCACGGTATGAAAACAAATTAGATGCCTCAGCTTCGGACTGGGAAAAACACACTGGCACAGAGCCGAACGAGATACGTGTATCAACAGGCATTTTACTGATGGCTTGGCGCGTGGCTGCATGATGCACCTATGACATCAACATCATATTCATAATCACTGTGTAGCACAACAGAATCCTCTCAACTTGTTTCACATTTTCTTTCTAGAACATGCTATACTACCTCTAGGGATGTTCCTAACAACGCTTGAAAGAGAAACACCCAGAAAACAGTCAGAATTGAGCACAATAATCTACAAAGTTAAATGTTGTCCAAACAAATATTGCAAATCTTATGAGAGCCGTTTGCAATCGTTAATCACATTCTTCCTTAACATTAACATTAGTAACGGATGCTCATTTTTTTTATCAAGCAACAATTGAGTAAGAAGACATGACATTTCAGTCACATTTCACGCCAATTATGTCAATATGTAATTTAATGGGTACTGTAACAGCTAAGCCTAAACTTAAAGCTGCATAGACAGGCTAATAACTGAAGTGCTTTTCGTAGAACCGCAGTGCTGTACAACAACGCAGCATTCGCCTAGCGTAGCGGCCCAAAACATTTTCGGACTCCTTCTTCCCGAATGAAAATGACCGTGAGCCAAAGCACAAAGGTGACACCTGCTGGAGTCTGGACCAATTTGGTGTCGTACATACACTTAGCTCTAGAAATGTCATGTACATTAATAGAATAATAGTAATTAGTTTCATAAATGACTAGTATTTCTGGTGCTGACTTACAAGGGTAGCAACATTTAATCGACTAGTTTAAACTACTTGATTAAATGTTAAATGACGGCGCACACCCCTGATTACCTCTGTGCTAGTGGTAGTGCCAGGCCAATTATGACCCCTCCCCCATTCTCTGCTGACTGTGTATGTATTAAGTTAGTGATCGTGAATTTGTTTGTGCTAACTTGGAAAAGAGTAACTAAACCCCCAAACCACTTTTGTCAGAACTTAGCAAAACCAGTGTAAATTGTGTTATTCTGTTATAGTGCCTGCCCTCTACTGGTTTAAAACCTAGTTCTTGCAATTGAATTTTGCAAAACCAAGCCCACCCGGGGAATCCCGTAGAAGCATGCTTTCTCCTGATGGTGATCCCATGACAAACAGCAGGGTTACGGCTACATAATAACATTCTTCCAAAAACCCGCACTCTCTGAGCCACTAGCTCAGCTGCAACACTGGTGCCACACAGAAGCGTTTTCAAAGGACAATGAATGCACTTATGACTGTCAAAGCTCCTGTAGACTCTTGTGTTTCCAGCCCGGACACGGTGAGTCTGACGGCAGCCGTCTTGGCCCGCTAGCTCTGACTACCAGCTGGCTGTTCGTGCTACACTGAGCGTTGGTAAGTCGGTCACACTATCGTTATAAGTGTGAAGAGTCTTGTTACCTTCCGCGTCACACACTGCCACAAAGCCACGTATCCAACAGTGGTTGTCCTCTGAAGCCCTCTGCTGCATTTAAAAAAAAAAATCTTGTGAGAGAGAGGGAGCTGGCTGAATTTGGGTGTGTAGTTGCACAATTTCATTTAGTTAAAGGCATACATGATATAAGCACAGCACACAACGAAACACTAAAATTTTACTTGGGATTCCTCTCTACAAGACGGGGCCTCAAGATGATGGAATACAGGTGTCCACTTAAGGCCCCTATCATTTCAGGTTATATTATTAAGTGGTGCTTCAAGACTGAAATCTTTGAGTTCTCTTAGTCTGGGGTTCCAGTTTCCTGCTTGGACTGGCTGGAAATCCAATGAGCAGGATGATTACTGTATGTTTAAACAAGAAAGCACACCTATGAAGTAAAACTTTTTTTTTTTTTTTCATTTTTCCAGTCAAAATGTCCAATTAAAAATGTGCGGTATTTGATTTAAAAGTGCAACTTTTTTAGATGTCCAAGTTATATAATACTGTTGAAGTTATTGTCTTAACATTTTAGCGACTCAGAGTCTGGACTTAGTCACTTGGAAATCCCCTATCAACAAAGGGAGTCTTTCTGTCGTCTTCAACTTTTCCCTTGGACCAAAGGGTACCATTGTAGTATTTACTATACCTAAAAGCAGTTTGGAGAGAGCATAAATAAAGGAGACTTGCTTGTCAGCTGGTTTAACCACCAAACCTCAATATGCATACCAAGAGTAACCTTTGTTATATAACTTTGCACCGTCCTCTGCACATCTTGCAGCCTCTGTAAACAATGACCGTTTAACCATCAACAGTCCAGACGATAAGCAAAATGTGGGAGAAGCCCAACATCTTATCTGGACTTGGTCTAAGGCTGAGCAAATGGCAGCTTTGACTCTCCAACCTAAACAACAGGCGAGCATATGTAACAAAAACATTTCCATTTGATTTCTGCAAAGAGTTATACTGAAATAATAAGGGTGTAATGGTGCATGTATGATATTTACGCTGCTTTGTCACTTAATGACAAGCCGAACCTGTGATGTCTTCTTGTAAACTGGCCCAATCCATAACTTGCAGAACCCGTGACTCACTATTGGACATACACATAACAAAAATCACCTGTGACACAACAATGGACAATGTGTCAAAGTAGACTTTCAGGGGAGCTCATATCCTTTTCCCTTAGCTCCTCTGTTATTCGAACCATACACACATCGTCAGCTTAACATCTAGCTAAGTAGTATTAGGCTATACCATGGATTTAGTAGGTTGTAATTAGCATTGCATTAAAGTGTTGAACACATGAACATAGTTTGTGTTTTGACTGATTTCATTTACTTAACTTGTGCTGAGCAAAAGCTGCATTTAGAACATCCCTTCCAAGGAAAAGCTGCAGGCAGATGTCAAGCTCATAGGCTAAGGGCGGAAATATACTTGCTTTTAACTACCCGTTCGCCTATGTATGATGGCTGCCTCGTGTATCTCTTTGCAAGATGCAATATGCACATGAATGGTAGCAGCGCCGCCGTTATGCACACACGCATAACGCACTGTGCGTAGGGCACCAAGTGCTGGAGGGGGCAACAAAACAGCCAAATGATCATCTTCAATCTCAATGTTAATGATAAATTATTTAAATTTAAGATGAAACGCAACTAAAATAGGCACCATTAGAACATTATAGGAATCAAGCAATAGGCCTACATCATAAACATAAGTGCCTAAAATTATTTACGGTGACCCCCCTCCCACGGCGAGGTCTACGTGGTTTGCACTTGTTCCAAAACCTGACGGATAACGTGATGCTGCCGCGACAGTTTCAGATATGGCCCCAAAAATGCAGCAGGAGTCAGAGGCAGAGAAGAGACAGAAGAAGAAGCTGCAGGATGACGCTGGTGCATCGCTTGCAGGTATGTTTAAAAATGTTTATTTGCTTAAAACAATAACACTATGTTCCACAACAACCCATCCCAGCTCATCACATACCGACGTTTTGTCATGCACCCTTATCCAGCCGTGCAAGGCACCCTTTGGCGTTGCTGGCCGAAGCACTAAGCCTTCCCTGACGCACAACAGGCCCTTTGGCGTCTGTGGCTGACTCGCTTCCCTTTAGCACAAAGACTCGCACCCCGCCCACCTTATCCTGACGCACAAGGTCTACGTTACTTTGGTTAAGTTTAGGAAAAAAACCTCGGTGACATTTGGCTAAGTGTTAGGTTCAGGAAAAGATCAGTGACGTTTGGTTACAACGTTATAACTCCTGTCTCCTGGGTTGTGTGTGTGCTGTCATATGATGACCTAATAAAAGATTTTGCAGCCTGATTCATAGTTCTGTCGTGTAATATATAGTGTCTTTAAAGTTTGTTTTTAACTTTTCTCCAGTGACGTGTGACTCATTTTACACTTCTGTTTTTCTTATGAGCTTATTTATATTTATTTTAACAATAATGGCAACAGTTTATTTTATTGGGGACAGTGTAGGGCCAGTACGTGAAAAGGTTAGTAGGCATGTAACAAAAAGGCGGAACGTTTTGAAGAAAAGTTGTGTGATCATGTCCGCAATTACCCACACCTATATGATGTGACATTGCCACTGCACAATGATAAATATGTGCTGCAATATAATGCACAATATGCAATATGCAACAGCTGGCGAGAGATCAGTACTATAGAAATTGCCGTGAAAACCTGCAAAAAAAAATGGAAAGCAGTCCGAGACCGCTACGTCCATGCACGGCGGAGAATGTTTGAAAAACAAAGCTGTTGCTGGAAAGCGGAGGGTGACGGCAAGACGCTCTGCTGTACACTTCCTGCTTGCGTGCACTCTGCCCGCGCAATGGCGAGCACTCATTGGGGGCACGTGACCAGTCTTCTACAAGGCAAAGGCAGAGGCAATGGCTACCGCTAGCAAGCCAGTTGCAGAACCAAAAAACTAAAGAAGAAGTTGCAGAATGGCAGGGAAAGTGCCTACAACAGCTTTCGGTCGCAAAAGAAAGACTGTTTGAGACGGCTACGAACAAAAAAAGGTTGTGCGATTCTTTCGCTGGTTTTTCCAAAAACGCCTACCCTGCCTTTAACCATATACTGAGTTCTTCAAGTGTTGCCATATTTATTGTTTACTTCATGCATACTTTCTGAGTTCTGTGGTGTGCCCTCTGCTGGAATCCTATAGTAACACGTGTTGTACATAGGCAAGTATGTGAACAATTACGTTCACGATGCAGCCGGTTGTCTACGCAAACGCGTGGTTGAAAAGCAAGTATATTTCCCCTCTAAGGCTAATAGAACAAGCTAGCTTTCATTTTCAGCAGGCATTGTGGATGCAGCACACATTAGCCAAATTTAACAGCGTGGCTTTGTAATGTTTTGACCATTTCATTTATTTATTTATATTTTGGCTCTCTTGCATGACATATGCTTTAGTAATGAATGAAAATTAATTCAAATGAATGAATACTGATTTTAACCAGATTATGCAAACTGCAAATATTTCTATTTACACACAGAGCGTCGTTCTGGTGCACTCCGATTAAACTGATACACATCAATCCCGTTACCTGCGCCCTTTGGCTCAGGCCTCCGCTGTGTCTAGCAGGGGGTCTGTGCCCCTCAGGATGGCACTGATTAATGCTCGCTCTATTGCCAACAAATCCTTTG
>JBBPCS010005183.1:0-10704 GCA_037974645.1 Hollardia meadi | reverse complement strand
CTCTCTCTCTCTCTCTCTCTCTCTCTCTCTCTCTCTCTCTCTCTCTCTCTCTCTCTCTCTATCTATCTCTCTCTCTCTTTCTCTCTCTCTCTCTTTTGTCCTCAAATGTCTGTTCAGTCCTTCAGTCTTACATTTTCTCTGCCTTCATCCCTCTTTATGATCACTTCAACAATGACTGATAATTAGGGAAGAAAAACCACTGTTCTAAAACAGAAAGCAGAAATAATTTTCAGATGCTTTTCTCTAAGATGTGTAATCTGTTTGTTGTTGTGCAGTGTAGCATTTGTGATTTTTGTTTACCGTCTGGCCCGTGGGAGGACACTTTTTTCATAGATCAGAGGAAAATGTAATCTCACAGCAGAACTGCTCCAGTCGGCAAAGGCTTGTATGTGTGTTTTGCTATCAGTGCATATGTTTGTATGTCTGAGTATCATCTCATAGATTTGCAGCACTACTGGTCAGCATGCAAGGTGTCACTAAATGTCATTTCTTATCAGTGGCAGGGGCAGATACATCCCCTACTGTTGCTCATTCACAATCACACACACCTTGAAAAGAAGCTTTGACAAATGTAAATTACTTACCCTTCAAGAATCTTTATCAGTCTCATAAAAATCATTGGTGTCTCCCTGTGAGATGGTTTTCCTGTAGTGCCAACATTCTGGCAACATCGGCTCTTTGATATTCTGTTGTAGGCCGAATCAGAAATGAGCAGCCATGCCAGATTCCTTTGGCAGAAATGTTGTGCCAAGAGATGAGGGGGGAATCTGGAGTGATAGTGAGAAAACAAAAATGTTGGAGGGAAAAGATAAGCAAAAACTGGAAAACAGTAGGAGGGGGTAGTCGGATATGGTGGCAGAATTAATTGCCAGATCAGAGAGTTTCAGGAGACACAAGAGAAAAACCCTTTTCAGATAGGACACAGTGTTTTCTGCACTCGCCGCTGGGTACAGCTGGGTATGGCCCGGCCCTTTCAGATTGGTGGCACAGCGCACAAATCATGCCCATCTCGGCACCAGGCGCCTCCTATTGGACGCGCCAAGGTGACGTCACAGAGCGCTGCGCCCAAGTTGAATCTGGTTGAACTTCCGCCGGCGCGCAAGGACGGCACTTGCAACCATCGCACTGCAGTCAGCTCTGTGCGGCTCAGGCCCACTCTTGCGCCGCAAAAACACATACACAATGAATGGGGAAGGGTTTGCACACCGTCGCACAACGCATCCTATCTGAAAAGGGCTTAAAGAGTGAATTAAGAAAGTGCAGTGAATGGTAAAGTTGCTGGTTTGAATCCTTGATCTACTTAAGCAGGCCAGTGAATGACAAAATGGTTTTATTATACAGTTTATTAGCAATGATGATGATGTTCAATATACAGTATGAGGCTTGGGCCTGCTATTGTATTGATTTGTTTTTATTGCAGTTATACTTTGGGTTGCTGTGTTTTCAGTTTTATGAATACTATCTCATGTTTGCATACTTTGCTTTTGATGTAATTATGATTTTTTTAAGTTTGTTGTGGATTGCTTTTTTCTTGCATGTCTTGTTTCTGTTGGAACACACCTGTCTGACGGACGAACCAACGCCACAAATTAGAACCACCCAGGCAAGGTACACACTGAGTACATCTCAATTCCCTTATTTGATATTTCCTCGCTCCTTGCGTGAACCGGAAGTCTTTCTGCTGTGCTGTCCCAAAGCTCTTATTTCTGCTCCAAGGACAGATGAGTGAGGAGGGATCTCTGAGGAGCCATGAGCAAGGAGGAGACACTGAGGATACACGAGAGCAGCCTTCATGGAAGTCTTTTACTGATTGCCCTCTTATTGGGTATTAACTATTGATTGGACGCTGCAGCTGATTGGACTTATCTGATACATCACAAACAACACTGGAGTTTCATAACGGAGTGATGGCAGTTAACAGATCAAGTTTATCACTGCCAAGTTTTATATTTTGTTTTCTGGTTCATCATTTAGTTAAAAATCTGTTTTTTATTGTAGGTCTGACCCACAAAGGAGCACAAACAACTTTCTTAATTTATTAGAAAGATTTTTATTTTCATGATCTGTTATTTCCCCCGTTAACTTTTATTATGGATACAATTAAAGTCAGAGAGGAATAGGAGAGTCTGTCTGTCTGTCAGCAAGAAACACTTTTCATCATTTATCGTCATTTCCATTCAGTCACATGTGAGGATGATAATTCCTGAGTTTTGGGTTTGATGTGTTACATAATTTCAATTTTCCCTGAAACATTTTACCTAATCAATAATTTCTACTATTAAAACGTCATCGTAATCTTATTTTGGGTTATTAAATAGACTAATGAATTCACAGTGTATCAATAAATACAGATGTAAATAACAGATAAATAATATAAAGGTATATTTATATCCTGTGCCTCTGAGCAGGATGCAGTATACAGTAAATACAGACTGCAGCTTGTTGTTCATGAGCAGGTGTTTTGTAAACAAGTAACAGAGAGAAAGGAGGGAGGAGAGGAAAGGAAAGGAATCAAGGATGTGCAAACAGAGAAATGAAAGGAGGGGCTGGTTTACCAAGAAGTCTTAGCTAACTGCATACAGTTGTGCCAATACTTAATCTGCTTTCCCTGCCTCCTTTTTTGTTTTTTGTTTTATATCAGGGTCGGGATCAGACAGGGATGACTGATTTATCAAATTTTCAACTTACATAAGTGTGAGGTGGAAACTTGAAGCCTCCAGTGTATAAACACTAAGAGTGAATTTTACAATGTCAGCAGTTTAACCTCAAAAATTAAAATTATAAAGTTGCATATTTATAGATTCTTGAGTTTTTAGTAAGAACAAAGGAGGACGTGATTTGAAGGATTTTTATGGGGTAATTATACTTTTGTGTGGAAAAACCATATCAGACACATTACTAATAAAAGCAGAGTATTTTTTTTATTTTCGTTTGTTTAAATTCACTGGCATAATACCTTAGTATGTGTTTGCTAACCCTGTGTAATATGTCATATGTTAGCTTTGTGTTTAAATATTCTTTCGTTTGTTTTTTTAATACTGTTGATAATAAAACCCAAATACAATTAAAATGCATTGATTTGTGGCACCATATTTTTACATTACATATTTTTACATATTTTTTTTAACGTTTATTTTTACATATTACACACAGTATGTATATTATATTTTACATATTACATTTTTAGATCAGCAGTGGTGCTTCAGTGCACCCTACTGGTGATACATTATTTTTAGAACATCCGTCAAATGGCTTCTTTTTTTTTTTTTACAAAGTCTTGTGATCATGCATTACTGAAATTATTTTTTACCATCACCACCCTCCCCATTCCTGTGCATTCCTGTGTGTTTTGCCACATAGTTTGGTAAGCAGGTGTAAATCTAGTATAAAATATGACTGCTTTGTGTAGGTCTATTATATTGTCCTGCATGAAATATGAGCCAACACCCTGCTCAATCAGCTTAAAACAAAAGGCCGATAATCAGACCAAAGATTTAAACGTTGGTCTTTCAGGGGTTGGTGCATTGCTCACCATGCATACCATACCATGACAAATATGCAGAGACACCAAAGAGACAGAGAAAACACACACACATCTGCCTCTGAAATGCTAGACGACCACATGGAGTCAGACACAAGATTGATGAAATTGGTTATGATTGGCTTTGCTCCTTGAAAATCCAAGTGACACTGACCTGCCTCCATTTTTGGGCTTTTCTAATAACGTTGGTCTTACCTGAACCTTATTGAGAGCACTCGGGTCTTCAGAGCAAATAAAAGACAACATCTACCCCATCCATGTCGTCATTTTCATCCCCCTCTGCTATAGACTTGATTATTATTGTTCACTGGAGGGTCACCACAAAGTGAGCCTCACAAAGGATTAACTGAATATGGACAGGGCGTGACAGACCAATTGAAAATTGAAGTTGAAGGCTGCTGTTTTGGCTATATCTAAGGTACATGCCCTTTCCTATTGAAGTAGGTACAATACTTTGGAAAATATTAGTTTGTTTTGTGATTTTGGCAATGCTACCAGCGTGACTCTAGGAATAGAAAACTAGGCCTGATGTTTGGTCAGTTGGACCACCATTAAATTACACATTCATGGTCCCCAGAGGAGTCTGTCTGACTTTGTTGATACCTGGATCTCTCTTCTATCCTATCATTTACATTTGTTGTTTTGAGTGAAATATCTCAACAAAAAATTGGATAGAGTGAGCAATTTTTTTGTTTCAGACATTCAAATTAAGTGTATTTCTTTTCAAGGAATTTTATTCTTCTAGAGCTAACATCAGGGGAATTTTTAATTTGTCCAAACCTTTGATCTATGATGAAATAGAGCTGCAAAACTGCTGCTATTCCCATTAGCCTCAGCTCTACTTGCGTTAAGTGCTACTCATCAAATTTTAGCATGATAACTTTGGTAAAATGGATAATGGAAAATTCCTTTATCCATTTTACCAAAGTTATCAGAGTACATTTAGCTAATTTGTGTCCTTTCAGTCAGCGTTTACTTTCTCATCCACAGGCTTTGGGGTCAGGCAGACCCATCATTGATAAAGTCCAAAGAGAACTTGAACAGGAGCCTCACAGTCATTGACCATTGACTGTATATAGATAACATGAGAACTCCCCAAAAGTAAAGCCAAAACATTTCAATTGCCCCCTGGTGGTGGGCTGCAGTATAGGTCATAAATCCCGCCCTTCAATATTATTAGATGGGACGTGTAAAAATAAATACTCAAAGTGCACGCCAAATAAATTTTTCCCAAAGATGGTTTCTGTCATTTTAAGTAGTTCTTATCATATAGATGTATGTTCAAGTGTTCGTTTTTCTGCTAAGTTGGGTTTTAATTAGTCATTTGATGCAAAAAAACAGGGTGAAATGTCATGATCGACAGCTGAGTCAATGGTCATGGCATAGCATATGTCCTCAGTATCATAGCAGACAACGTGTGTTATGTAAAGATATAGGGTACACATATTTAGGTTCAAGTAACCAATGGAATAATCACACATGTAGATTATGCCTATAAAGTGTGAACTTGGGCCTTATATGCAGTTTTCAGGAAGACAGCTTCAGAATTGGGGATGACATTACACCATATTTGTTGAGACTTGTATTATGCATATTTAATTCTACTTGATGCATTAAGCTGAAAAAAAATCTTCTGCTTAAGTAATCCTCCGTCTCCAGAGGTCTTCTTATTTCGACTTACGAGATTTCCTTCACAACTTATGAAACCTGTTAAACATTGATGTTGCTGTCTTGTTATTGAGAGCATTGTAGCATGTTGACATAAGCAATCATGTCAAAACATTACTGTGCTTAAATACAGCTTCACAGAGCCACTGGAACAGCTGTAGACAGTTAGCATTGTTTACAGTACTTTTATTAATTATGCAGATATCAAGTCTGTGATGTAAGTTGGTGTAGTCCATCTAAGCTTAAACAATTCTGTTGCCATTAATATATCTACTGCTCAGAAAAGCCAGTCTCACATGTAAAATGTTAACATCTTCAACTCATGCTTTGTAACGCTCAGAAAAGTGTAAAAGAATTATAATACATTTGGTCCCTCTTATCCATCAGTTGTCTTTGCAGTTTCTTTCTACTTTCTAAGTCAGTTTAAGCCCTTTAAAGTTTGAGGTCTGGAAGAGAGAAGACAAATGATGACGTGTTAAACAGGCTTGAGATTCTCTGGGGAGGAGAGAATATGAACAGATCAGCAGAGCTGTGAATAAAAATAATGCCATAAGTAAACTAATTTTTATCACAGTGACCTGGCATTTACAACACAACCTTTATAGAAATTTATTTCACCTGTTTTCAAGCCTCTTTTGAATTTTTGACCTATGGAGTCTTTGTCAACATGACTCAATGACACTACTTCAGATTTGATTAGAAATTTAAAAGTTAATTTATACAGGAACAGTGTTTCACTGGGAAAAATACTAATAAATTCAAATTAAATTAAAACTATTTCTTTGCGACTTTCTGTGAAGACTCATCATCCACACATCTCCATTAGCTCCGAAAATTAAGATCAATTATCCTCCAATCACCAAAACTCTACATTCTCCCAGATCGCTCCATATCTATACTGCTGAGTTCTTTATGGAAGCCGGTCATTCACCCACATCCTAGTGGCAAAAACCTGGACTGGATTCCTAGGCCGACTGGACTGACTGATGGCCTCTGTAAGTCCAAAAGACAATTTTCACTTGAAAGTTTTTGTTTGTTTGTTTGTTTCATTAGTTGTGTTATTGTCAAAGTCTTTAAATATATATATATATAATGTGTAAAATATGAATATGAAGATTTTATGTCTGTGTTGTTTTTGTTGAGTATGGTCATTCAATGTAGGATGTAGATCTTCAGTGGTGTGGTGTGCATAACATTAAGGTACAAACCAAAACAAACCTGATGGACCAATCTCAAATGCCAGGAGATAGACCTGGCTGACATGACAAAAGATCTGTACCTCAAGTCACAGTCTGCAGGACGCAACAGCACAGCTGCCCAGAAATAGGGTACTGTCAGGAAAAGGTTTAGGTTGGAATGATGTTGAAAGAAGGCAGTATAAAGAGTGGGATAGTAAGAGGCCAAAGGATTTTGCAACACATTCAATTTTCTTTAAGATGTTGTGCCAGTACTGTTAATGTACAAAAAAATTTTGGTGTATTTTTTGGCAATTTTTGCCTGTATTTGAAAGTGGATAGATTTGACAGGAAATGACAGGGAAGGGGCAGCATATAAACCACAAACTTTTGATAGTGAGGTTTGTGCCTGTGTGTGGTTAGGTGTCTGTGACAAAACACTTAAAGGTTAAGGAATAGAAAAGGTCATAGTTTTGGTTGAATACTGATAAAAGTACAAGCATCCTTTCTGGTGTCCCCAGAATCTTTGATTTCCCTAAAGCCAGGCTGAGACTACAAGAGTTTGGGGCCGATTTAACCCTGACTCGCCCCTCCCGACAATCAGAGGAGAAATCTGCTCTGGGACCTCGGTCAGTACCGATGCTCGGCCCAGATTATCTGGTAATTTGAGCGGTTTACAGATCAGTCTTGAACCTCCTGAACTGCTTGCAGACTCGTCGGGGCCACCCTGATTTATATCAAAGATGTCTCATATTTAGGATTTAAAATCAGGATGACGTATCGATACTTTCTGAGCTGTACCACACTAGCCAATGAGAGAGACATCAGCTGATGGTGCCTAGCCCGTGAGGCTAACATTAGCCAGTATATTAACTACTTTTTACAGCATCTGAATCTCACCTCCTGTTCCCGCTGAAGAATAGACAACCCACAAAAACACAACAAATTTTCTCATTCAGACTGGTGTAGCCTTCTTTTTTCCTCAATGTAAAGTGTTACTACAGCAACTTGTTGCATTACGTCAATCTCCATTGTGTTTACATCTGCTTCCCAATTAGATCAGGTGAGAGAGCTCACGTGAGGTTGTGCGTCGCTCCCTCTGGCATGATAATCTTAATAAATATCCTGTAGTGTGTGATGCACCATTCTTTTCAAATCTTGTAATGTGAGCATGTTTGAGATTAAAGAAAAGATTATCTGTCAGGATTTTAAAACTCCTCATATTACTCATATTTTAGTTGCAATGCACAGATATACAGTAAGTAAAAGGTTAAATTAAATAGTGTTTTGCAGATATGTTAAGTATAACTTTTCAATTTATAAAGTCTTTGCAGCATTACCTTTATTTCCAAACATACTAGGTGCTATTGCAGGTAACACAGAGTTGAAATTTGCACAGTTCCTTCCTTCACATTCCTTCCAAACAAGTGTTTTAAGTCACATGTAGTCCAGTCAAGTGTGTTAAACTTGAGATGGTTTTTCTGACCTGTCTTGATCTTGATGATGATCCTGCTTGCCCCAATGGAATTGATGGAAAATGGTGCATTACAATTTTTGCGTTATCCACAGACCTAAAGAAGTAAAGATTACACAACCTTATGCTGACAAAAACAATTATGTCTTCTAATAATAATAATAAACAAATATTTGTTAAATAATCTAACCACCAAACACACCACAAAATCACACACAAAAAAACGTATTCTCTAATAGAATTGATCATGGCATAGTTATCTACTTTCAAAATATTGTGACTGCTTAAGAAAATTCATATTTTGCAAACTAGGTGTTACAAGACTCTAGGAGTTCTTCTCAGTGTTCATAATAACAATTTTTTGATCTGGCTGTAGGGATGGAGAGCAGTTAATAACAGAGACTGCGGCAGTACAGGCAGGCATCATAGAGGCTAAGGCCTGCCCTCCAACAATCTGCTCTCATAATCTCTGCGTCTCTGTTCCTGCACTCACTGCTGCTACCTACTGCCACCACTGAAATAAAGGAGGTCAGCACACACACACACACACACACACACACACACACACACACACACACACACACACACACACACACACACACACACAGAGGGACAGAGCAGAGAAGGAGGACACAGGAAGAAGGTTTAAAATGAGTAAGAGTACAGAAGTTAAAGAGTGGGGAAAGTAATCATAAGGTGTAAAAGGGCAGAGTGAAGGCAAAAGAGAAAATAAAAGAGAGAAAAACAGAAAGATGCAGATAGAAAGGATAAGAAGGGTAAAATTGTTGACCCTATAATGTAGAGAATGTGCTGTGAGTGACACACAGAAATGAAAAGAACCGTTGGTTGTAGATAGGCAGCCAAAGAACAAACCTGACAACCTTGAATGTATATAGCTCAAGTGAGTTGAATGACTGCCATCTTGACAGTTAAACTCCAAAGGTGATAATATAAGAACAATTTTACAAAGGAAGTTTGGAAAGGCAATTACACTTTTTTATTGGAGATGACAGATGAATTAAAAGTACTATGAATTGGCATGTGGGCCATAATGAACAAAAGCTAATGAAAAATCACAACTGGCCATAATCCTGGACAAAGTTTTTTTTTTAATTATTATTACTTGAATTTTTTTCTATCTTTAATTTTCACAACCTTTGAGTGGCTTATTAGAAAGGAAGATCCAATATAAAAATCAGGACAATGGTTCAGCCCAGTTGTATCCAGGGTGTTTAGGCCTCAGTATGCTTAATTCATCGACGGTAAGTTAGCTTACTCTTAGCTTAAAATAACCCAATTTAGAAGTTCGGCGGCACAGTGGTGCAGTGGTTAGCACTATCGTCTCACAGCAAGAAGGTTCTGGACTTGAACCTGTCAGCCTTTCTGTATGGAGTTTGCATGTTCTCCCTGTGTCTGTGTTGGTTCCCTCTGGGTGCTCCGGCTTCCTCCTACAGTCCAAAGACATGCAAGTTAGCTTAATTGGTGACTGCCCTTTTTCGATGCCTCTCGATACCCTGCCTCTCGCCCAATGTCAGCTGGGATAGGTCCCAGCCACCCATCCAACCCCGCAAAGGATACGCTGATTTATAGATAATAAATGGATGGAATTTAGAAGTCGTTCAAACAAGACAAAATGGTCCATTTTCTGCATTCTCCAAACAGCTACATTAGGGTTAAATGTTCAAGGACCTCTGTGTGTGCACATCCAAGCATATGTTTGTGCATGTGTGTGAAATAGCCATACAGTGTTGTGTGTTCACTACGCTCTAAATGGTAATGCAGCAGAGTCTATCTACATTGAGTAAACGCACAGAGAGTTTCCCTCCACAAGCCTGCCAACTCCGCTCAGCCAGCCCCAATGGGTTATCAAAGCAGACACTTGGCAACCTACTTTCTGAAGCAAAGCATCTGCCCATTCAAGGCAATGGGGCTAATGTCAGCCTCTATCATTCTTACATTCAAAATGACCTTGGCATCAGCATATACAGCAATAACTGATGCATGGGTTTTAAGTGCAAGAGGTAGAAAATATAACTGCAAATCAATTCAGGTTTCAAGATGGGTCCTTCTGACAGCCATTACTAAAACAAAGTCACCTTCAGAGTGAGCAGAGGTGGCCATTACTTCTTTAAGAGGTGGGTTATTGATATTCTCTTCTGTTTGGACATGCTTGCTTGCGCTGCAAGTTTTGAAATTGGGCTTCTAACTGAAAAATGCACACACACAAAGATACTCAAGAGACACTTTAAAACATGTGCTGTCTGTTTAACCTTCTGTCTATCTGTCTGCCTGTCTGTCTCATTCTTTCAACATACAGTTGAAGGAGAGATTGGAAATAATGACTCATCTGAGAAAAAAAAAAACACAGGTAAAGCCAACACAAATATACTGTAAATCCACCTACATTAACTCATCGCAACCAGTGTCTTGGTAACCCGCTGGAACACCAGATTGTCCAAACAGCTTTTTTGTGGAACCTTAGGAGACATTCCTTGAAGCAAAAGTTTCACTATTTGGGAGAAATGTTTTTTGGCGGAGGGTTAGATGAGAAGATTGATGCCTCGTAACTGAACGGTAAATATGAAGCTACAGCCAGCAGTTTGTTAGCTCAGCTTGACCACATCAACGTGATCTCGCGGGATGGCGTATAAATAGCACGCCAGCACCCAAAATGTATGAATTGAAGCACAGAATTGGAAGCACTGTGTTGTAGCAAAGTAAAAATGGGACTACAACATATTTTTCTGCAAATGGTAAGACTTAAAGGTACAGTGTGTAGGATTTAGCGACACCTAACGGTGAGAACGCAGATTGCAACTAATTCCTACCGTTCCCCACACCCCTCC
>JBBPCS010005182.1:0-10704 GCA_037974645.1 Hollardia meadi | reverse complement strand
TATATATAATACACATAAAATAGTATAAAAATACTTTTTCATACATTGTGCTGCTTCTTAGAAAACCAAAAAGTACATTTTCCAGCAGAAGTTCGAAGTTGTGGAGAATATTATCAAGGATAAATCTACAGATATCTAGCCACAGTTCTGGAAGTACAGATGGACAACAGTCTCAGTGTGGGAATCACAAAATGCACAGTTCAAATCTATATCATTTTTGAATTTAACAAAGAAAGACCTAACTGGGTAACATCGATCAATGATCTTAGACCTCTTTAACCTTCTTGGTCAAAAATATTTTTTGCGGAAGAGTCCACACCTTTTTCCAGCATAAATTGTTTACACGAACATTCCAAAAAGCTATGCCAGGTGAAGCTGAGATAGTATTACTTTGGAATAAAGCACGGATCTTGTGGTTATTCTTACTAACAGATGAGTTAAAGCACACTTTTCCAATTGGAGAGTCTGTTACATCAGTAGAAGGAACATTAGAAACAGAAGCTGACATACAACCCCAAAAAATCATAGAAACACTTGATGGAATAGCATCAAAGACTATGGCAAACTGTTTAGGAGTTACAGGTATCTGATACTGTCTAAGAAATTCCTGATAAGTAAATAAGGTGCCATTACTGTTGAATAACTGATGCACCCAAACAATGTTATTATGAAACTATTCCTTGAAGAATAGAGATCTGTTTTTGTAAAGTATATCTCCATTGTTCCATAAATTGTGCTATAATGCAATAATGTGCAATAATTGTTTGTGGAAGTTTGAGAGATGAATAGGAATCTTCTCAATATTATAATTGCAATATAAATTTTAATCCACCAGTTTTAGAGTATATATAAAAAGGAATGAAATTCAACAATGAGTTTGGATTTTTTAAGAATTGCTTGATCCAATTAATCTTAAAGGTGTTGTTCAGTATTGTATTGAAATCCAGAAAATTGAGGCCTCCGTTCTCATATGTATTCATGACGACTGATTTTTTCATGTAATGTGTTTTTTTCTTCCATAAAAATTTGAAGAGAAGCAGGTCTATATCTTTGATTGTTTTATTATCAATATGTAAAACGAGAGCAGCATAAGTGAGCCTAGAAATGCCCTCAGGCACAAACATAGATGCAAAGCAACTGTAATAATAAAAGCTATAGAAATATAACTGCTGTTAAAAATAGTATTAGCTGTAGGAGCTATCATTTTAAAATATAGTAAGAGATATTAATCATATTATTATTATTATTAATAATAATCTCCTGTCTGCCATGCCACTTATGAAGGGAGAGCTGTCAGTTCACTTGCCAAATGCCATGCAGACAGAGCAAAGCAATGTGTGACGTTCTTGGCAGTAAGTTAGCCATCTTCTATTTGTGCCATCTTTACACCAGAAGATTTTCTGTACTATTGGGTTATTTGAATTTTGTTTAGGATGGTATGCAAAAAACAACCTAAGGCTTTCACAATTGGGACGAATGTAATAATCAAATGGTGCCTCAGTCTCGTCCTCTCCTGCGTCCATCTCATGTTCTCTCATCTGTCTCATATCCTCTCTTTTCTCCACTCTCCTCTTGTCTCTCAACTGTCCCCTCGTGTCTGCTCTTTTCTCCTCTCTCCACTTCTTGCTCCTCCCCTCTCTCGTGACCCCTCCCCTCTCCTCCCTCCCCTTCTCTTTCCCCACATCTCACATCTTCTCTCTCCTCTCTGCTCTCCTCCACTGTGGACACACTGGGCCCAGCCTGAGCATGAGCAAATTATATTTACATGAATCATTGCATTATTTTTTATTTGTTGATGTATTTATTCATTTTTAAAGACATAGGTTTCCAGTCTCTTAAAGGACATAACCCACTAGATTTAGCATCCTAGTCCTTGCTGGTATGATATAGTCTTTTATTGTTTTATTGGTGATTCTGAATGTATTCAAAGGCTTTGCAATGGAAAGCAGCATGTCTACTCCAGTATTATATTTAAGTGCGCACACATTTAAAATGGCATCAGCATAGCTTAAATAGTAACAGTAAATAGTAAGTATCAGTGGGGTCGTTTTGTAAGCACTAATTCCAGAAGTTTTAACTGAACACGTAGCCTAGCCTACAATTTAATGTCCATCTTACTGCTTTTTTGGAATTGGGTTGGTAGAAGCCTAACCTATGTGCCTTCTGTGGTGCTTCCTCTGCAGCTGATCAGTGATGGCAGCATTGTATATGCTGAGGCCCTCTGGGACCATGTCACCATGGATGACCAGGAGCTGGGCTTCAAGGCCGGTGATGTCATTGAAGTAGTGGATGCCACTAACAAGGAGTGGTGGTGGGGTCGCATCATGGACAGCGAGGGCTGGTTCCCTGCCAGCTTTGTACGGGTAAGACAAACTCTGTCCGGGCTGCTGTAAGACAGAAATCACCACCCATAAAGACTGACTGCAGCTGCTGCAATACTCGCTGCAAGACTGAGTAATATGAAGCGTCCTCATGTGATCACATGTGATCAATATTTCTGTAATCTAGGGCTCTCTTTTTTTTTGTGGATCCTGATTAAGACGTGGCTATGTTCTTGCACAAGGGTCTACAAGTAAAAAACAAACAAACTTAAGCTTATCAAACTGTGCACTTAATGAAATCTCATGCACAACTGTAATCCGGAAGCTATTACAAAATTGGAACTAGAGTTCATGTTCATGTGATTTTTGTGAAGAAAGTGTTAATTGTTGGGGAGAATCATAATTCTTCCTGGAATTTACGTTGCCTGTGTCATTCTCAGTTGCGTGTGAACCAGGATGAGCCCATGGATGAGTATCTGGCCCACCTAGAGGAGGCTCAGGCTGGAGAGGAGGACCGGGCAGGTCGGGGCTTGTTGCTGGGACCTGGTTTACCCTGCAAGGAGCAGATGAGGACCAACGTCATCAATGAGATCATGAGCACAGAGAGGGACTATATCAAACACCTGAAAGACATCTGTGAGGTCTGGATCAGATCATGTGAAAACAAAATTTAAAACATGTTATTTCTTGTTCCAACATTGTACACCATAAGGTAAAGAGCTAGCGCACACATAGCTCCTAAAACAAAGTAGACATGTTAACGTTTCGGCCTGGCAGCCTTCATCAGAACATGAAGGGAAATGGAAGACATGCCATTTATATACAGGAGTGATATATATATATCTTTTCTTGGCAATATAATAATGGCTAAAACAGGTGAGATTTTGAAACTGAAATCATGTATTGTCTTATATACTGTTATCCCCCTGCTCCAATAAACCCATTCCTTTATCAGGACCATGGAAAATATTCTTTTCTGATTGCCTGTCAGGGCTCAAACTTACCTCTAGTCATCAGTGTAACCACTGATCTAAATACTTACACTAAATGCTACATTAACTATTAACCTCACTGGTGAAACTACCTAACTATAAATTTCAGTTTTTGTGTAGTTTATTTGACGTTTCCACCGTTGTCCTTCATGTAAGGACTGCAAAGATGCAGAAGGTGACCAGGTGATCTGATCACTATCACACACTATAAATGGATGATGAATATTTAAATGTTTCCCTCAGGGTTACATCAAACAGTGCCGCAAGAGGACAGATATGTTCACTGAAGAGCAGCTTCGCACCATCTTTGGCAATATTGAGGAGATCTACCGATTCCAGAGGAAGTTCCTGAAAGGCCTGGAGAAGAAGTTCAACAAGGAGCAGCCGCACCTCAGCGAGATCGGCTGCTGCTTCCTTGAACATGTAAGTTGGGTCACAGAAGTCAATAAAAAAAACTTGAAGGAAGCCTATGATTGTCTGCGGTAATATTTCAAAATTATGTTATTTGAAAGATGCTACTGTATGTAAAAACAAAAGTTTGTTTAAAACCTTTTCACCCAAGGTCAACAGTAAGTGCAAACTGTTTTCTTGCTTCTAACTCTTTCTCTTGCTGTCTTTTATGTTTAGCAAACAGATTTCCAGATCTATTCAGAGTATTGCAACAACCACCCCAATGCCTGTGTCCAACTCTCCAAGCTCATGAAGGCCAACAAATATGTGTTCTTCTTCGAGGCCTGCCGACTGCTCCAGAAGATGATCGACATTTCCTTGGATGGCTTCCTGCTCACCCCAGTTCAAAAGATCTGCAAGTACCCACTGCAGCTGGCTGAGCTGCTCAAATACACCAACCCACAGCACAGGTGACTGAAAACTGAGATCCATTGGTGAATGTATGTGCTGATATTACAATGAGGTGTCACTTTTATTCTCTCCTCGAGGCCAGATCTTATTAGTCAATGTGGACAGATGCAGTCGATATCCATAATTCTGAGTTTAAAAGATTATTTTTTTCAATTTTGTAACCAAACCAATGTGGATTAATCTGCCGTTTTTTTCAATAGCAGATTAGTCCACATTTAGTGTTCAGAAGGATGGTGTATGTAAAAATAAACTACAGTGTGTGTGTTCATGGTAATGAAGGCACATGTCACCCTGTGTAACAGTGTGGCTTATTTAATAGTTTTTGGACAACAATGCAGCTCTATGACAGAGAGGAAGAAGATATCAGACTTTGACTTATACACATACAATACTTATTAGTGGGATACATTTATTGTTGGTGTTTTTAAGAAAAACATAGAACATCAGCAGACTTGCTCTGAGCTTCTACATCACACAGACTGCATGTCACTCTCTGATCTTCAGGGACTACAAAGATGTGGAGGCAGCCTTAAACGCCATGAAGAACGTGGCCAGACTGATCAATGAGAGAAAGCGGCGCCTTGAGAACATTGACAAGATTGTCCGATGGCAGAGCTCAATAGAGGACTGGGAGGTGGTGCAAAATGCTTTATTTGTTTCAAAATGGTCCTAAGCTTCAAACTGGTCAATGCAACTGCAGCAGGGCTGGATAGCAAGTGTGTGTGTGTATATTTTGATCCATGCAGGGTGAAGACATCCTCAGCAGGAGCTCTCATCTCATCTTTTCGGGGGAAATGACCAAGCTGTCCCAGCCTCAGGTCAAGAGTCAACAGAGAATGTTTTTCCTCTTTGATCATCAGATGGTGTACTGCAAAAAGGTGCCTCAGCATTCTACACTGCATCTTTCACTGTTGTAAGCTGATATCAGTATGAGAGAATAATTATCTTAATTATTCTATCTAAAAGTGAGCCTGTAGTGTTTCTAACTGTGGATGGTGTCTTAATTTTAATGACAGGTTTTGACCCCTTCCAGGCTTTTTCAGGGCAGTATTTCTCAGCTTGTGGTGTGGTGTGTTGGTGTTATTCGAGGGCGTTGCTTCCTTGAAGTGATAATGAGCTTAAATGTTGAAGAAACTTCCAAAATAATAAAACAACCTGCTTGTGTTGCACTTGTGAAGATGAAGTGAATGACCTTGATCATGGCTACAGTACAATGTTCTAGTGGAAAACCCTGGGTCCCGGTATTCATGTGGACGTTCTTTGACCCATAAAACCCACCCAAACATTGTTCCAGACAAAGTAAACCCCCTCATGCTCATGTAGTACACTAAAAAACACTTCACCTGACTCCAGAGCTTAGCTATTTTACCTAGATCACGCATCAGTTTTGTGTCAATCATAAGTCATGCGTACTTTCTTTTCATTATTACTTAGTTTGACATGTAGTCACAATGATCTGAGCTGAAGTATCAAATGATGTGCAAAAATTAAATCCATGGGCCCTACAGACCATTATCAGTCAGCCATGTTAGCTGTAGCTCAGGGGTGGGCAACTTTTTTTTCCCAGAGGGCAATACTGACATAGATAAAGTAAGCAGAGGGCCATAAATTGGGCCATTTATTACAGCAAACTGGGACGCTTTTGAACTGACCTTTGTTGTCTGGGGTATGCTAGACACAGTTTCAGGGCTTTTTCTTCTCTTTTTATTTATTTTTCTTGGAGGAAGTTGTGGGCCAGATCAACATGATCCACGGGCTGGTATTTTGCCCTTGTGTGCTGTAGCTGCTTCTGCTGATGACTCCAGCATTCTTTGCTGAATTTGCCATCGTTGTCATTGCAGGACCTCCTGCGCCGGGACATGTTGTACTACAAGGGTCGGATGGACATGGACCACATGGAGGTAATAGATGTGGAGGATGGCAAGGAGAAGGACTTCAACATCAGCGTAAAGAATGCCCTGAAGCTGCGGTCGCTGGCTGGTGACGAGGTCCACCTCCTGTGTGCCAAGAAGCCCGAGCATAAACAGCGCTGGCTCCGAGCCTTCGCTGATGAGAGGACTCAGGTCCTGCATGACCGTGAGACAGGTCAGATACAATTCAACACTATTTTTAAAGCAAGCACTGTGTTATTCAACAGAAGGTCCTATGTTCAATTCCTGGCTGGGGCAATGTGGAGTGTGTATGTCCCCCTGTGCTTCCCAAGGTTCCCTCCGGATGCTCCAATTTCCCCCACCATCAAAACACCTAAGTTAGAGTAAATGTCTTTTACTCCTGATTTTATTGTCTCTTTTTAGGTAAGCCATCAAACAAAACCTCTGAGCTACAAAGGAAAGTTTTCTTATTATATGTGCTGTCAGTGAATGTGTTTCTGTGTTTTGCAATGCCATGAGCAATTCCATAGCTTGGTTTGGCAGCATGATTTTTTTTAACCGTGGCAGATACTTAGATAGAGGATGTTTGCTTTCTTTCCATACCTGGACACTACAAGTTTGATGCATTCAGCCTTGTCTGCCTCATCTTTGAAATTTCTTTGGTCTGAAAATGGCTCGACATTTAGCCGAGCGTCTAGCACCTACTCTGCCTCTGATTGACACCTAGTCAATCAGAGGCAGAGTAGGATGGGTGTTCATGCAATGTGGGTGGGGGGAAAAAACATCAAACTACTATAAACAACAGGCTATACCTGCCAATGGCTGCGAAAGAGGTAATTTAGCATGTAGATGACAAGGCACTTCTACCTTTCCAAGACGCTCTTACACAATTATTGTTAGTGTACCTAAGGTTGCCAACGCCTGCCATAAACTATCATGTGATCAATATCCTCCTTTCTTTCCCCTCGACTGCATCTGAAGTAATACTTTAATATCCTCACTTGATGATGTGTCAAGAAATGTGGGGCTGCCAGCAGTAAATAGATTCCTATGATGCTGATCCAAAGAAGAGACGAGCAGAAAGTCGGCTTCAGGCTTCTGTTCTGAGCTGTGTGGTCTGCATTATCTGGCTGCTTCACGGCGGCAATGTGAATTATGAGAAATTTGTGTTTTCCTTGTTTTGTACTGATGTTGAGTCCTGCACATTTCCCTCCATTAAGTGCATGTTGGGTTATAGTGAGGTGATAAGAAAGTCTGATGGATTCACCTTTTGTAGAGGTTGTGGCTGAGTTTAGAACAATGAAACAGGTTGAAAATTCAACTTAAAAACTTTACAGCCCAAGAGTGATGTCACCTTGTACTAGTCCACTAGTCTACAATAGACTTGAAGCTTTCAAATGATGCAGATGTGACACTTTCTGACCCTACACACATATTGTTTTTATCAAACAGACTCACCAGGCTCATTTTAGTCACATAATAGGTGGTGTGCAAAAAAGGTTGACTATGTAATCTATTGAATTTACTAAAACCACGCCTGTCATTTTTTCTTGAAAATTCTGACAACACTTAATTTTACAGGTCTGTACTTAATCATTTCAAATACCTAATTTGGTACTAATTACAGGGACAATATTAATATAGTTGAACAACAAAGCTGTATTTAAACAGAAGTAAATATTAATTCAATATTCACTGTATATGTTTTTATATACTAAAAATCTAGGTTTAGGCTACAAATAAATATAATCTACATTGTAAGACGTCATTTAAGTCGTGCATTTACTGTGCCATGATTGAATTGGAGCTTATGACGTGTGGGCCAGCCATTTGGAGGGATGCTACTATAGACTGTAAAGCTCGTTACATTTTGATTGAGAATTCTTCAAACTGTAGACACTCAATCAGAATTGTAACTAAATAAACAGTGCAATCAATGTAGTCCCTCCAGTGCACTGAAATGCAACCTCCTAACTTTGCTTTCTGTGCTGTGATTGACTTTAATGTGTCATGGAAAATTCAAACAGTTCAATCAGGCATTAAATATTCCTGTCCTTCTTAAAGTTTTTAAAGTTTTTTTCTTTAAATTAACACATAGAAAATGCATTCATAAAATGGAAATACTATTACAATGTGTATTGTACTTCACTTTATTTCTGTTTAATTTGTTTTTATTTGGGCATTTTTCAGCTCCATTGATTGCATTTTATCAGAATAAATTATTATTATTCAACAGAAATCATAAAGACATCACAATGACACAAAATCGCTGTAGAGACTTAGACATTAAACTTACAGTGGATGGTAAGTCGTGATACTGGACCTCGTGGTGGACGTATTTGTATAATTTGTTTCCACTGTTAGTCACCAAATCGATTATCGATTCTTACGCATCACCCACATGCACAAATCACCATGCTGCAGGTTTTGGATACTTTTCGCCTGTCACTCTTTCAGTGGCCAAGTTTTCTTCTAACAAGTTTTCCAATTTTACAGATTTTTCCAACTCTGATTATTTGGAAAGCTTCATAATGATACTATTTATCTTTCTCTTCTCAGGCTTCTCTCTTACAGAGGTCCAGAAGAAACAGGCCATGCTGAATGCCTGCAAAAGCCATCCAGCTGGGAAACCCAAAGGTATGCGCCAAGGATTCAGACAAATAATTGGACTAAATGGACTTAAATAGTTGCACATGAGTCTCAGTGTAATGTCCATAAGGAAATACACAGTTTAGAAAATGTGTACATACATCTTACATGTGAATTTATAGTTTTCTTGTGCTAATATTATCCAAATACATATGTATCCATATATGTTTTATAGTTAGATTTTCTAACGAACCATCGGGCCAAAGCGTTGCAGCAAGTCGAGGAAAATAACCCTCCTTTTTTAATGAGAGACATCTGCAGGAAGTGTCTCACAGACGGTAGCATAACAGCAAACAAGTCAGTTTTTTTCTAGGATGATTCTTTTATTGTTTTATACATCCTTTGTAAGAAGCATCTCTTCTATTGTAATTTACTGTTGATGCTTTTGGTGGTCGATGACTTTCCTCAAAACCTCTTGCTAAATTCACCATCATGTACATTTCCACAACTTTCCACAACAATCACTCTTCTCAAACAGAAAGATTATTTTTTAATTACTTTTATTATTTTTATGCATAGAGTTAAGCTACTGTTTAACATTTAAAGAATTCTCTCAACTCAAAAGGAAATATCCTCCCTTTTCACAGTTGACAGTATTAGCTTCATAGCATACAAAGAAACTGCAGAGATAGAAGCAATTGGAATGAATTTGTGAAAGGAAACTGTGTTTGTTGTGTTGAACTGGTGCAGTCAGTGCTGTGGAAATGTAAGCCACAATAGTCCAGGTAATTCTCACCAATGTTCTTTTACAGGCCTTTAATAGAAACTGACTTTTATTACTTAGTGCTGGATCAGTCATTAGATGATTACCAACTTTCACTTTAGAAATTACAATATGCATTACTGTGAGAATTCTAGGCCTAAGTAGTAGTAGTAGTTTTTCTGAGCTGTGCATGATATCTCATAATAATATTTTCTGTTTATCTGCTCAGCGGTGACCAGGCCATACTATGACTTCCTGCTGCGACAGAAACATCCCTCTCTCCCATCTGCTTTGCCCCAGCAGCAGGTCTTCATGTTGGCTGAGCCCAAGCGCAAAACCTCCACCTTCTGGCACAACATCGGCAGACTGACACCCTTCAAGAAGTAAAAAAACGAAAAAGAGAAAGGAAAACAAAAAGGCTGTGGAGAGAAGGAACAGAGGGGGGAAGATGGAAGAGCTCTTTGCTCGTGCCTCAATTGACCCTGTTTAATTCTTCCCCTCTCTTCTTACTAATCATAACATTGCCCTAACTGACATACTGATATGTTGAATAGATGTGGATGATTATAATGAGGAGATTATTTTTTAAAAGCACTTTATAGGTTGGCTAACAATCAGACTTGAGAATGGTCTCCTGGAGACACTGAGTCAAACGGAGAGTGGCCGTCTTGCTTAACTTACTACTTCTACACATTCAATCAAGCGCCGACTGGTACTAATACGACTACTGTACTGCTGTGAATGAGCGTGGGACTCTGACTGTACTGCCTCTGTGAAGACGTTGTCTGTGTTGGTTTTTTCCATTGTTCTGCTGTTTTGATTTGACACAGTGCCACATGATTTGTTTTTGTATTTGTTCTGTCTGCTTTTGAAAAAAAAAAAAGGAAAATTGGTTGTTGGGGGGTTTCCTGTACTATTCTCTGTGCAAATATATATTTTCAGGATCATTTCAGCTCAGTTTTTTTAAGTGTTTTACGACTTCCATCCACCAAGATTTGGTTCTGTTTGTCTCTGGTGCGTTTTGTGGTATTGTGTAAAATTTGCTAAAAGTCATCAAATGCAGCCAAAAGAAGACTGAACTCATCACAGCTTAGGAGCAGCAACCCACACACTCCGGCAACACACATTCCTCGAGTTAGTTCCTCGACTCCTGATACCTACCATGTCAATGGACGTAAACAACCCGTTCTTTTTTTCTTTCGTTTCTCATGTTAAGTGCCATTCGAAGTGTGTCATGGATGATTTACAATGCGTGCATGGATGTGATAAAAAAATACTGTGAAGAATTTTTTTTTTTTTAATCTCTG
>JBBPCS010005181.1:0-10704 GCA_037974645.1 Hollardia meadi | reverse complement strand
TAATAAATGATACAAGTGACCATCTGCCAGTGTTTGCAATCATCCAGAGATGTACAGGGACAAATAAAAATGTTCCATGTTGTGAATTGGCGCTATACAAATAAAATTTGATTTGATTTTGCTTTCACAATTCTCTAAAGTACTGGAAAAAAATATTTTATTCAAGGCTAGACCTCTTTATCACAAAACATAATATACTGTGTGATCAACAATATAGATTTAGAACAAACAGAACAACATAATTTGCACTCATTGAATTTGTGGAAGAGATAACAACTGCTATAGAAAATAAAGAATATGCTGTCGGAGTATTCCTTGATCTAAAGAAAAGCATTTGATACAATAGACCATGACTTATTACTACTCAAATTACAAAAATATGAAATCTGGGGAGTAGCACTTTCTTGGATCTCAAGTTACCTAAAGAATAGGTACCAATATGTACAAATTGATAATTCAAAATCACAATTAATGAAGGTTAAGTGTGGGGTTCCTCAAGGCTCAGTGTTGGGGCCATTGTTGTTTATTCTGTACATCAACAATGTATGTGGGGTCTCCGCAACATTCAAAACAATTTTATTTGCAGATGACACAAACTTACTTTGCCGTGGGGATAACCTGGAACAACTCTTGGATACAGTAGAAAAAGAACTGAAGAAGATGAAGAGCTGGTTTGATTCAAATAAACTCACACTAAATTTTAGCAAAACAATTTAGAATATTTGGGAACAGGTCAACAAAGTCAAACAAAAACTCATGATAAATGATATAGAAATTGAAAGAGTGTCTGAAATCAAATTTCTTGGAGTAATAATGAACAATAAATTATGCTGGAAGCCACATATAAAGTACATTAAAGCAAAAAATATCTAAGTCAATTGCAATAGTATATAAAGTAAAAGATTTCCTAAATCAACCATCACTATACACCTTGTATTGTTCCTTCATACTCCCATACATCACCTACTGTGTGGAAGTGTGGGGAAACGCATACAAAACAAACACTGAAACAATCTTCATCCTTCAAAAAAGAGCTATAAGAATTGTAAACAAAGCCAACTATAGAGAAACAACAAACCCACTCTTTATCAAACTGAAAGCAATAAAATTTAAGGACTTGGTCGACTCCAAAACTACTCAGATTATGTACAAAGCAAAAAACCAGCAGTTACCAAACAGTATCCAGAAGTTGTTCCAGACGAGGGAAAGTAAATATGATCTCAGAGGCAAATGTATGTTCAATAAACAATTGGTCACTGTCAAAGGATTTAACCTATGGAACAATTGTAGTGAAGAAATGAAGATGTGTAAATCATTAAGTGAGTTTGAACAAATCTTTAAAAATAACAAATTGAATACGATTTGCACGATTTGATTGACAATGTATAAAAAAGGGGCAGGACTCAAAAAGTTTTTCTACTTCATCCTACACCCTTTTCGAACATGAAATGAATATTATTTATGTTGTTACAGAGATTTTGCACAATACGTTCAGTTACTTTAATTTGTTTTGTTTTCCTTCTTATATATTTTATTTTAACATGTTCAAAATAAAAAACAAATGAAAAATGTGATGTGTTGAAGCTAATGAAGGCTACAAGCCAAAACTCATTAGTCTCAAGGTAAATGTGTCCTTTAAACTACAAGTGTTGTGGGAGTTTTGAGTTTGACTTGAATTTGTTTGACACCATAGTCTGGGTTATTTATAGTGAACCAGAGATCTCAACACACTGCAACCTAAGGAAACATGTAAATTGACAAAACACCTTAACATTAAGAAAACAACTTCATCAATCTGACAACACATGCAAAACATCTAGAAAACACGCTACAAATCCAGAAATCATTGCAAAAGCAGAAAACACAACAAATGTGTTACAACTAGCCAGGCAACAAGGACAGCTGTTTCCAGAGGACAGTAAAAGGTGATGAACATGGCTTGGACACCCTTGTTGTTGCTATGGTTTGTGGCACATTAAGTTATTGAAGTCCAGTCCATGTATCATCCATTTATTCAATTATTGCAACAAAAATCCAAATTAAAATTTTGCATGGGTACAACTTTCTGTTTTTCTGTTTTTATATTATATGGGTAATCAAATAAAATAGAAAATCAAAAACAAACTAATCTAATTTGTGTTTTGGAGGGTTTTTTTACTTGAATTTCTCTAGCCTGCATCAAAATTGTTACAGCTTCGGCACGACCAATAACCTCAATGGGAATGCTGTTATTGACATACTGACTTCATGATTCATGAGGTTAACATGCTTTTCCATTTAGCAGTGGTATGCCAGAAGCAGGCAGTCAAGGTAAGCAGACATTCAGTATGCTGTCCTGCTCTACTTTGAAATGGCTCTGGCAAGGTTACATCTGCACACTCGACACAAACAACACCATACATACTGAATTCAGTATCCAGCGAAGGACTAAACATGGTTCATAGCCATGCTTTGCAATCTTTTACAAACCTGTGAGAGATACAGTATACAAGTAATTATTTTTATGTTCATTTTATGCAATTTAACTTTGAAACAAAAAAAACCGATCGCAAGTATTTTATACATTTAGAGTAAAAAAAAAAATAATCACATGGCTATAATTGCCAAGTCTTCTCTCTGTGCCTATTACAACCTCCCTGCTCATGATTCTACCCCTTCTCTACTAGGTCAGAGTAAAAGGAAACAGGTTTGCACAATGTGTCACAGTCTGGTGTAGCACATATCCCAGATGCACATGTTGTCTAAAGAACTTGACATACTCATCAGTTTTGATGTAGCACTGTTATTATTCAGCTGTGTACTTGGAAATGCAGGTTAAATGTGGTTTCTTGAATGTAAAAACTAGATATAGTTCCCATTTTACTCCTGGTCCCAAGTTTTATGGTTTTTGGTATGCAGACAAGCGGGGTTGGCTTGGGTTTAGAGCTGCAATGATAACGATTGATTAGTTGATCAACAAGAAATCAATCACCAACTATTTTGAAAAATTATTAATAAAAAAGGGCAGTTTGTTCCAGTTCAATTTTGCATACACACTGTTCTTTTTTAATGAATTGACTAGTTTTTATATAATTTAATATTTACAATGATAGTATACAGTATACTATATTATTATATATTTATTATGATAAAAACTGGATATTGTGTTGGTAAAAATGCTATATAAACCTTTGCATATGCAGTAACCTTCCGATGATGCTGTTTCTTCATTACTAAGAACTCTCTGCTTACTTAGTTCTCACTGATGTTCAATTTAAGTGTCTTTCAGGAGAATTGTAAATAGAAATGTAGATTTAATTTTGTTAACCTTAAAAACAAATGTTGTCTTTTTTAGTCTTGAATATTGTCTGCAGGTATTTCTTTCAAGATACATACAGACGAAACCTTCACCAATGGTAGGGCGGCCTGTACATAGGCTGAATGGTGAAACCCAGCACAACAAAAAGTCAGCAAAGGTGTTTGGTGCTTTGTATGTTCATTGCTTTAAGTGCATAGTAATAACTGACATAGATTATGATGATGGTGATGCCTGGGTATAGTGTGCAGGAGGCATTCCTCATGTACACCAAACAGGAAATTTTCCGGAGAGGCAAGAAGGCATCTGCAGACACAAACATTTTCCTTATGTGTGTGAGATTGCAACTCTGGACAATTTCCCGAGTTCATATGAGAAAATGGCTTCAGATGTGTAAAAGTGATGGAATACTCCTTTAAAGTCGACTTAAAGGTGACATAGATGATTCCAGAGAAAGAGAGTTGATTGTTGAGTCTCATTCCCAGGTTGTCATACTGTATATTGACACTTTCACCTTTAAGGTTTATTCACAGCTGTTGTCAGAGCAACACCTTATAGAAATACTTTTGGGTAATACATTCATTTGATTTCTTTCTAAGAGTGAGATGAGGAGACGACTGTCAATCTCATATCTGTGTGTTGGTGTGAGGACAGGGTCAGCCTAGTTTGGCATAAAAACTAATGAACAGGGGGAAACAGCTAGCCTTGCTCCATCCAAAGTTCAAAAATACACCTACTAACAACTCACAATTAACATGCTGTATCTTCTTTGGTTAATACAATATTGGTCCAAATGGTCACAAATAGAAATGGGAAACCAATAATTTGTAGTTTTTTAACTGTCCCATAACTTCTTAACTCCATTTGCCCAGAACTTCTGTACAATTTTCCCAGCTACAGTACAAGTACAAGTTGCCAGATACAGGCTACATCCACACTAGTACCTTTTCATTTTAAAACAGAGTTTTAAAACAAAATGGATCTTTGTCCAGTGTTTTAGCAGAGTTTCAGATCTAATCTCCGTTCATAATAACACGCTTGAAAACGCATATCACATGACAGTTCATGTACACTGGGCATGAGACTGGAAGCAAATTATTTACTCTACTTGGTTGCGGAAAATGCAACAAACATTTTTTTACTTTTTCTTCTTAGCCTACCTAGTCCTTTTTACTTTCTAATATACTGTATGTTACAGCTAGCAGGGCTGGTACCCTGAAAACAGGACAAAATGATGAAGCAGGGAAACATGAATGCTCTTCACAGAATCCTCCCAGCTAATGCTATTTTTTTGTGAAAACATTGTCAATAACATTGTGCGCTTGTCTTTCTTTTCCATCATTGCATTTTCAATGTCCTTTTGTGTCTTTCTAAATACAGACAAAATAACATCCATTCTGTCAATGTTCAGAGTTCACATTTCCCAATCATGTTTATAGCTACATACATAGGCCTACTGTATGTACTCTTTTAGTCTGACTATTCTTTAAACTGCATTTGAATTGTATTTGCAATTTATAAGGTACTGTATTTACAATACCTTTGAATGTAGCTGCACAGCTAAATGTTAACATTAAGACAGTAACTTAGCAAGTGAGGCTAATGCTAAATAACATGTGCAAAATAGCTGAACACACTAACAGCAGGCTAACCAAAGCTATCATGTACTCATGTTAGCACAGGTTAAACATTGATGGATAAAAAGAGTATATTCATCCATTGGCAGTTTTCCAGAGTCTGCCTTCGTCACTCAGCTAATATATCACGCATGCTACCTTCATAAGCATCCTTGTTGTTGTTCCTTCCACATGCAGACGTAAGTTAGTCTTTCACTGAGGTTGGTCCAGGCCGATCGGGACATTTAAAGGGTTTCTCTCCATTCCTCAGCAACCACAACTTCTTTGATAAAATTATCCCACTAAACACTGGTTCTTCCTGACCTCCTGCTGCTTGGGCGCTCCATGTAGGCCTGATAACTCTGTTGGACACAAGAGCTGCTCGAGTAAGAGCTTCCCTTGTGCACATGTAGGCAGTGGCAACATTATAAAATGCAGAATTTAACTGCACATAAGCTGTTAGCATAGACAACAAGATCTGCAATGCTAGTAATTAGTTGTCCATGTTGAATTAACCACCTATAGTCAAGGCTGATGTCTTATTCTCTTCTGGAAAAGGGTAACGTGTTAGGGGTGTGACGAATCAGGGACACAATGGCCCAGACCCAATCAGGAAGCAAACATGGGTGTCTGTGTCATCGTTTCCAAAAGTCTCTGTTTATGCCCCGTCCAGACTAAAATGCAACCCCGGATTTTTCAACTGATACAGCGTCAGCAGCATTTCCAAATATCTCCATTTTAGGGGCCCTAAAACAGCAGGGTAGTGTAGACGTTAAGTGTCAATGTTAACATTTTCAAACAAAAACGTACTAGTGCGGATGTGGCCACAATCAGTGAGCAAAGGTTTTGGGTTTGGTCTCTGTACAGGCACAAAGGTATCAAGCATGTCAGGAACTGCTGCACACAGTCACTGCACCTGACTGTTGTTCATCGGGTAATAGTTCCAGCACCTAAGCCCCAAAACAACGAATTTTCCTTGTTCCATTTGTGCACAGATTACACAAATGCTATAAAACATGCTCATTAGTGAGCTGTAGAGGTGTTGGCAAGTGTATTCTTTCTCAGTCAGTCTATTTACCCTGCTTCTTAATATGCTAAGTTAGACATTTTGGTCCACCGACCATTTTTAAATTTTAAACCACCAGTGAGCAGGGACGAAATTCTACCTTAATATATGTAGGCTCTGTTGGGCTCTATAATAAAATCATGGAGCGTATCTTTAAACAGTTCAGTCAGTGATCTGTGAAAGACCACACGTATAATCTGCTTCTATCTCTGGGAGACACTGTGACAATCCGTAGCGGGGAGATAAGAGGCGGAGCTGCCCTCCCTCTTCCTCCAGTGTGGGAATGATTGTGTTGTAATATTCCTGCCGAGTTATCCGCCACACCGCTGCTTTTCATTGCACCTAAATTATAGTCCTGTCTGTTAAGTGCAGAAACCCTGATTGCAATGGCTGCCTCCCACTGTTCATTGGCGGCCTCTATGGTGGCAGTTCACACACATGCTGCTATCTCTCTCACTTGTATTTATACACACACAAACAAATGGATAGATTTGTGTGAATGCAGACACACAGTGCTGCAGACGGCGGCAGTGCATTAGCAGTGGTAGGCCATTAGCATATAAATGTGTTCCTGTGTGAGTGTATTGTGTGGTGTTTGTGTGTGGAGGATGTGACTAAACTTTTGCAGACTTAAGATGCACGTCAGGCAGACTGGGAGATGATAGTGTTCTTTGTAAATGTTGTGCCAGTTGCAGATTGATAAGTGAGATACAACACCAGCAGCTCTATCTGTATCTGTGTACCTCGCTTTACTCCCTCTCTCTCTGTGTCTCTGTTCTTGACATTAATTAAACGTAAACCACCGGCCATTTGCCATCACTTAAGGCAGATGACCTCCTGACCTGGAAACTTGGCACGCCACTGCAATCCTTATATGCGTGTTCTGCTCTTGGCTGCAGTATAGGTAATAAAACCCTCACCCTCCATGTTAGCAGATGGGACATGGCTCAAACTAAAAACTTGTACTAAAAGTGCACATCAAATAAGTTTTTCCCAAAGATGGTTTCTGTCATTTTAGGTAATTATTATCATGCTGATTTATTTAGCTGATTTTCAAATGTTAATTTTCTGAGCAGTTTACTTGATGATTGACAGCTGACCCTGCTCGCATTTGAGTTGGACGTGTGTATGGGCGGGAACTTGATACCACGGCTTCATTGCCTGATCACTACTGCACAGACTCTGGCTTCAAATAACGTCACCAGCGCAAAATGGCAGCACTCGTTTTGGCTTCATTTTTGTACAGTGGGAGGAAGGGGAGACGTGTTGTCCATCTTTATTTATGTAAATGCTATACAGTATCTAACCCATATTAATCAGTGATGCTGCCCAACGTGATCTCAAGAGATGGTGTATAACATGCCACTTTTAAGAACATTTTGCCTGTCATATCACACATTTTAAGCTTTTCACTTGTCTTTCAACGCGGTCTGCATTTTATGAGTTTTGAAAGTGCGGGAAAAGAGGACAGCTTGGAGCTGAATGTGTGCAGATGACAAATCCTTTGATATATGTTAGCAACATGAAGTTTCTGGTGACACCCTCAAGCCAAACTTTACTTTTATTGCCCCAGTGTGAGGCTATATGTTCAGAAAAACATCATGCAGCAATGCTTTTGTTGTGTGTGTTTGTAGGGCCAAACACTATGTGTGCCTTGCATCACCTTCTGTGTCTTAATAATCTTATTAAGACCTAAATCAAAACTAAAATACTGTAACTTGTTAATATCTCCATGAGAATAAACAGAGCTCTAATGAAAGATATGTCCCTCTATTAGAAAGGGTTGGTGAAAATCTTTGAAAATACAATAAAAAAATGAAAATGTGTCATGTAAATGCTCTTTTTGAAAACTTTATTTCTGAATAACTGTATTTTCTGAGCATGCTCAATTACTTGTCAGTTTGTCATCAAAGTAGCCAAACACCATGGATATACCAGAAATGATGTGGTTTCTGGAGAGCACGCTCACCAGAAACCACATCATTTCTGGTTTAGCTGTCCACTACCTTGACTTGGGATAAAAAATATTTAATTGTGTGGCTCTTCTAGATTTTACAAATTGTATTGCACTGAATGCACCAAAATCTGGTAGTAAAACGATTCATTTTGACACTGTTAGGCTACACAAAATGCATCCACTGTTTTACAGCTGTATCTTTCATAATGTTAGGCTATGGGAAAGACTTTTGGGCAAGTGTTCATCATGTGATGTAGTTTGGCCACTATGTCAAATTGGATTCAGCACACTTCCTGGCGGCTGGTCAAACACAAGAGTTATTGGACATTATGGATATTAAGCAACATGCTCCTTTTAGAGCTCTGTAGAACAGAATTACCTTAGTTTAAAAATTTTTTTCCATGTTGTCATGTATGAAAAGACTGTTCTGCCCTCACTGTTCGACCTGAACATAGCTATGCAGACAGATAAACTCAGACAAAAATGATGTAAATTCCAAAGCTATATATAGCCACCATGCAACTATATTCCCCTCTCAACTGCAATCCACTAAAACAATCATATTGCCAAAACAATTATGGATAATGCCTTTAAGACATGCTAATGATTGTAAATACTCACAGGCAATGCTTTCCGTAAAGCAACGAAGAAGGATGGATGTAGATTCAATCATAACTAATTCAACCTCTGGCTCTCTTGGCCAAAACTGAACATGAGACTTACTTCCTGTTTCTTGTCGGCCATTATGCCTCTGCGGTACGGCAACATCCACTTCAAATACCTTAGAGCCCCGCTCCCAAAGGGCCCACCGGTTGCAGAGCCGAGCAAATGTCCATGTGGGGCACATGGGGACAAAGTGTCTAATGATGGAGTTGTGCAACAGCACCTCACCAAAGTGTTCTGGTAGGAGCCTGAAACATGCAGTATGTGTTCCTGGAGCCCCGGGGACAAACAGGTCTCAATTTCAGCTTCCAAACCATTGGTACTTGGAAGATATTGCCTTTGTTCACTTGGCATACCTTGGTGCCTGTAGTTAGGTATGTGAAGTGGACAACCGTTGTCCAGTTCAAATACCTTAGTACTGGGCCCAAGGTATTTGTCCTGAGGGTGTTTACAGTCCTGATGGCCTGGGGGAAGAAAGTATTTTTGAGTCTGTTAGTATTTGCGTGAATGCTTTTGCCAGATGGCAGAAGTGTGAAGAGGTGGTGAGAGGGGTGGGAGGGGTCTGTCATAATGTTTGTGGCCTTCCTGACACACCGGTCTGTATATGTGTCAGTCATGTTGGGGAGAGAGACACCTATGATTTTTTTCCACTGCTCTCACTATTCTCTGCAGGGACTTATGGTCAGCAACTGTACAGTTCCCATACCAGACAGTGATGCAGTGTGTCAGGATGCTCTCAATGGTTCCTCTGTAGCATGTTGTCATTATGGTTGGTGGGGTGTTTGTTTTTCTTAGTCTCCGCAGGGTGTTTGTTTTTCTTAGTCTCTGCAATAAGTGGAGTGGATTGCTGAGCTTTCTTGGTGAGAGCCGTGGTGTTGGTGGACCAGTTCAGGTCATCAGTGATCTGAACCCTCAGGAACTTTGTGCTGCCGACTCCCTCGACTGCCGTGCCATTGATTGTCAGTGGAGGGTGCACACTACGACCTTTCCTAAAATCAACAACCATCTCCTTGGTCTTCTCCACATTTAAGGAGAGGTTGTAGTCGATACACCACGTAGCCAGCTGCTCCACCTCCTCTCTGTGCGTGTCATCGTTGTTTGTGATGAGACCCACCATAGTCGTGTCCATCTGCAAACTTTATGATGTGATTGGAGCTGGATCTGGCAGAGCAGTCATGTGTGAACAAGAGTGGGCTGAGCACACAGCCCTGAGGAGAGCCGGTGCTAAGTGTGATGGTGCCCAAGATGTTACTTCCTATTCTGACTGACTGTGGCCTGCTGGTGAGAAAGTCCAGTATCCAGTTGCAGAGAGGTGTGTTGAAGCCCAGCTTCCTTATCAGCTGTTGTGGTATAATGGTAAAACACACATATCACACTGATCAGGAGAAGCCGCTGCAACTGGGTACACTGCCATATTGAAGAATTATGTGCAATTATGTTGCAAGTGTGGTGTTCATGCTTTGGTGGGAAAATATTTGGACATAACTCCAGATGCCAGTGAGCAATCCTGATTAATCTCACAGAAGACATATTGTGCTATCTCCTAAACGTACACTCCAAAATTTGTTCACATCCCATCAGGGGGGAACAAATTGTGGAATTTTTGAGTATGTAATTAAATACTACAAACTGTGTGATGTTGAAACAAGTGTGCAGTTTGTCTCTGTCCTTCTTTTAACAGAATTAAACTAGCTGAATTAACCTAACTGAAGTGACCCACCTTTGTGGATCCTGAAACCTACTTGTGGAATTATTTTTGGCAGTTTGAACTGCTCCCTTATGTTGAGCACAGAAGAGCTTGACCCCGCTAATTGCTGCTTGCAGCTATATTTAACAATTTAAATTGTGCTGACGCACTCATTTTTTTCTGATAGCTTATTAGGGAATTGAGAGACTTGTGACCCTTTATTAATGAATTATAAACACAGATTTGATAACCAGTCAAAGCCTGGCAACCACAGAGTTGCTCATAACTACTGACATAACTGCTCAGTAAATCATCAGTAAATTATATACATACATATACCGATCAGCCACAACATTAAAACCACTGACAGTTGAAATGAATAACACTGACCATCTCGCTACAGTGCAATATTCTGCTGGG
>JBBPCS010005180.1:0-34924 GCA_037974645.1 Hollardia meadi | reverse complement strand
TATTATTTTGTTGTTCACTACAGACATTAAGACATGTCAGGAAAAGCGCAGGTGTAATTAATAACATAATTAAGATGACACACAACTGAGTTAAATACCTGTGAATTACCTGCTATGACACGTCCAAATAGAATAGGTTTCTAACAGATCATTAATCCTGACCTGAACTACATCAAAACCACACCTATACCTAAGCATCCCTCACCTTAACTGTGGAATTTTTTTTTTTTTTTTTTTTTTAACTCTGAGAGTCCAAAAAGACAGTTTTAATGATGGGATAGTGAATCATTAGTCCCGATACTAATTGGTGCTTAGAGGTGTTAGCAGAGGTGCACTGGTGTTTGATTTGTTCGGTCGTTTATATAAGCTCTGTCAGTAGTGCAAAAAAAACCCAAAACAACAGCGTCACAATTTTACTTTTTTGATAAAGCATTTGAGATTTACACACAGAAATCCACCATTTGTGAGGCTGTTAAAGTAAAAAAAAATGTAATCTATGCTCAATTTCCCCGTTGGTTGATAACCTCAAATCATACATGAAAATACCTCCTGCTTTATCTTAATCATTTTCTTCCACTGAAGAATGCAATGCACATATATAGACATATACATTGTTTTGTTACGCTTGTGTGAACGGAGGAGTAGGAGGACCCAGATGCAGACTGTTGACTGTATATAAAGATGGACAAAGTGAAGCCAAAACATCTTGATCGCCCCCTGGTGGTGGGCTGCAGTATAGGTCATAAACCCCTCCTCCGCAAGGATATCAGGTAGGACATGGGCCAAATTAAAAACTCAAAGTATACCTCAAATAAAATTTTCCCAGAGATGGTTTCTGTGATAGTGTGTCAGTAGTTTTTACCACGCTGATGTATGTTCAAGTGTTCTTTTGTCTGATCAGTTTGGTTTTAATTAGTTATTTAATGCTATAAAAACGGGGTGAAACGTCATGATTGACAGCTGAGCCCTGCTCTCGACTGGGCGGGCAGGTGTATGGGCAGGAACTCGATACCGCGGCTCCGCTGCCCGGTCGCTACTGTGCAGGCTCCGAATGACTTCACCGGCGCAAGATGGCAGCGCTTGTATCTGGGATATTTTGGCTTTATTTTTGTACAATGGGAGGAAGTGGAGACATGTAGTCCATCTTTATTTATGTCAATGGTCCAGAGAATCAGTCCGAAAAACAAACAAGTCCAAAGGTCACAGGCAAAAGTAAGGTAATGCTCCAAAAATACAGGGAAACACTATAAATTACACGGAAAAAGGCTGGCACAAGAGACACACGAGGTATTACAACAAATTGGCAAAGACAGAGAGCTAGACAGTACTATACACACAGATTACAAGACAAGGTAACAAGGCACAGGTGAAACTAATCAGGACAGGACAGACAATCAAAACTGGCGGGAAAATAACAAAGGCAGGAAGTGTGATGCAAAAAAAACCCCCTTCAAAATAAAACAGCAACTGATAAACTAAACCCAAAACCATGTCAGCCTATTTAACGCCTAACTCCCCTGCAGGCCTAGAGTTTCTCACCTATCCTAAATGTAAAATTCTAATGTTTATTCTTATCATTATTCCATTCAAGTATCAAAAGATACTTCAAAAAAACATTTAAACTGTACAGTGTTTGTTTTCCACCATTGCCAGTCGTAATGACATTGGTGCTCTGTCCAATCTAGGCTCATTTGAATGGCTCGGTGTGGAAGGACCCTCACGGTATCTGGACAGTCACGGTAGATACTGAACTGGAGGGCAAGAGGGGCCTCCTGAGGCTGAATGCAAGGGCCTGGCCAGAGCTGAGTTTGGAGGGCGAGCTCAGTCACAACCTTCCCGCTCTCAAAAACGTACCACAGCACAGCAGACTGAGAGTAACCACCAGGGCCGGAAAACAACGACATGACGTCGAAGCCCTCGTTCAGATGGAGGAGTGTACAGTCAGAGCCGGTGGAGTTGTGGAGTCACAGAGAGGCCTGCAAGGGTCGCTGGTGTATCACAACAACTGCTCAGTGATTCAGGTAGAGTCAACAGACTGTTGATGGTGAATTATTTCATTAATAACTGATAAAATCTACAACAACTTCACTATATCACTTTGTATTCATGTTTTTAGGAGTGGGGTAGTCCAGACAGGGTGCAGTCCTCTGGGTTGGTGGTCGTCTCCCCAACTCTTGCCGAATCTCAAGTCTCCATGGTGATAGATGACACAGATTTACAGGCATCAGTGGCTCTTAAGAAAACTAAGGTGTGGAAATATAACATTTGTGATTTTGCATTTCCTACATTTTAGTTATTACAATAAAATTCACATTTCACTTATATCTAACACAAAGCTGAGCCTTAATTTATTTTTTTCTATTTTCAGAGGACGTATCATGTATCATAATTCAATTCTGTTGCTTTTTCAGGATAGAAATGAAGCATTGTTTAATCTAAACCACTCTGTGCCCCTGCTGAAGAGGCTGGGTCTCCCTGCTAATGCTGTAGTAACAGTGAATTCTGTGGGTCATGGCAACGGCTCGTACTCTTACCTGGTGAACAGCAGTGCAGGAAATCAAAAGGTAGGAGGCAGCAGTAGTAGTCTGTGAAACAGTTTGACGAAATGTTCTTTCAGACCACACAAGTCTGAAAGTCTAGAACCATAAATCAAATACTGTACATGCATTTATAACAATACCTCAGCTGACAATTCATCTTTGCTGGCAGAAATTATTCAGATTCTATCTGTGCTCTGCTCTGCTAGTTTAGTGGATTCCAGATGGCCGGGTTTTTTCAGAATGTGCTTGTTTTTGTACAGAACGTTTACATCAGAGCTGCCGCAGTTGATATTCTGAATTTTTTGCAGATAAGTCAGGAGATAACAGTGACAAAGACGCCTGAAACAGTGAGAGTGAAGAGTAATTTCAAACACACTGTGAACTATCTGAAGAAACTGGGAGTCCCGGCAAACAACAGCATCCAGGTTATAATCTCAAACAGATTAAACCAAACCAACCAAGAACTGGTTGACTTAAAACCGCTCACTTAATGAAGGGGTACGGTCTCACAGATGTTTAATATCAGAGTGGGCTGTGTGTGCAGATGGAGCTTGGTTCTGCTGAGGGGATGGCACTGACCTTACAGTCGCAGTTTGGAGGTCAGCAGGCCGGAGCTAGACTTAAGATGAAATGTCTCCCAGTGACCAAAGAGATAAGAGGAACCATGTGGCACAGCTGGCCGTGGCTACAGGACAGAGGACTGCCACGTAATATGGAGGTAGCATGGTATATGTTCTTTACATTCTATTGGTTTATTGAACTGGTATTTATAACAGTGCATCAAAAAACGAACACCTCTCTGATGATTTTCTTCTCCAAGGGCCTGTGCTCCATCCAGGGAGTCCTCGCTCATCTTCAGTCCCGAGCTCAGCTCATCGTGGACGGACACAAGCTGCTCGCCTCTGGCTTGAATGTCAGCGTGGCCGATGGACGTCTGGCCCTGCTGCTCTCCTTCTCTCCACCAGCTTCTAATCAGACACGGCCCAGTCTGGATGCTACCCTGACTGCTCAGTTCAAAGGTCAGATTATTACAAATATTATGGATGCAATTTTCATTTTCTTTTGGTAATCTTTAACTTAAGACTTAATCTTAAGTTTCTGTGGTTGTTTCTCATGCTACCTTTCGAAGTTAAAGGAAGAGACAAGACAAAATATATTTTTCTTCACATCATTTTATTTCAGTTTTATTGTATTGAGGTTTTGCTTTGAATCCTACCAAGTGCCGTATCAAAGACTGGCCAGCAGATGTCACCATTGACTTTATAAATTACTTAATTTAAAGGGGTTAAGTATATTTAAAGCTTAATTTCTGTCTTAAAATTAGACAATATTGTTGTTTTACCCTTCTTTTCTGCAGGTCCTCTGCGGAGCGTCTCCGCAGACGTTCACTGTCTTGACTGGAGAGTCCAAGTGATGGGGGACGTAGGAGGCTGGGGTGCACATGGAGGATCCAAGGAGGCCAGAGTCACACTAAAACACACCCTCCAGGGACAAACTAGCCCTGCCTTACAGGTGGGGATAACATACACTCACAAGTCCCACAAAGTTGCTCTTCTGTGCCAACCATCTGTGTGACCATTGATGTAGGTGGAGGCCTGGGGAAGACTTACTGAGTCACAGCTGAGGTGCTCCGTAGCTGTGAACCCTGAACTCAGCTCCTCACTGGCACTCATCCTCCAGGGGCACCAACTGCCCCACAGGTACAAAAACCACATCAGTCACACTGCCTCATAATCAGAACACTTGACATGCAGAAAATCCGAAAATTAAAAACACGCACACATTTAAAGAGACAGATGGTCTTCTCTCCAGCAAGGGCCTGATGGTGAAGGTGGTCCAGAATATTCCCGGGATGTTGGTTTACCTGCCCTCTCAGCTCAGCGTCTGCTCTCAGGTGTGTTGTTTTTCTCAGGTCAGTCCTGATTGGTATGACGTGTCTCCATCTCTCATCTCTCTCTCTCTCCAGCTGAACCAGTCTCGGTCGGGCGTGGCAGGTCTGGTGGAGGTGTTGTCAGGGAGGAGGAGGCTGTGGGCTCTGGGGGAACTGGCAGCTATAGAGAGTGGATATAGACAAGCTGTAGAGCTCAAACACTCATACCCACAGGTATTTCTGAGAGGAAATGTCTCTTCACTATGAATGTAATATTTATATACTGTGTAGCATGTACTGTACATTTAAAACTTTATTTATGTGCAGGACTTATGTGCGGCCTTACGTCACAGACATTCTCTTTGGTAATATTGCACTCTGGATGCTGTATTTTATAATATGTATGTGTTGATATTTGTCTTTCCACACCCTGACCATCAATATAAACCCACAGCTCAGTCAAGTCTCTGTTCTGCAGTTGAAGCCGCTCCCCAGGACCGTGGCAGTGAGGACGGTGTATGAGGCCAGGAACTGGAGCTACCAAGTTCAACATGGGGCCGTGTGGGGCAATCAGGAGTTCAGCTTGTCTGGTCTCTACTCTGCACCGCCAACACTGGAGATGGGGAACCAGACCCTGAAGGGTAAATCTGTAACTCTGCAGAGCGTTATAGGGATGATGTTTTTCCCATTTCCGTCACGTCTAACACAATGCCTGCCTCAGGGCTGCATCTTGCCTGACGACAGATTGTTGACGTCTGTCTCTTGTCTTTGACTTCAGTCCAGATTAGTTGCGTTCCCCGTCGGACTAGTTTGGAGGCGATACTGGAGCATTCTTTAAAGGGCCGGCTGGACAGTGTTTTACTGGGCTGGACGAGGCACGGTCGACTGGAGCAGGTGAGACCGTACAAAATGTGGCATGACCCTGGTAATATCAAAGGCTACATTCAAACAAATATCGCCCCCCCCTTTTTTTCTCTTTGAAATATTCCAGCAAATAAAACGAATCACGTGAGCATCTGTTTGGATTTCTGCTCTGTTTCCTCTGGTCACACATCGGTTTGTTCATCTCAAGGTCAAAGCTCTCAGCTCGTGGAGTCGATCAGAGGAGATGAATGAGACCAAACTGGAGCTGAAGCAGCCCTTCTCCTCCACACTCAGCCAGATGTCCCTTCACACACTGTCACACAGCTCGCAGAGGGAACAACGCAGCAGCCAACAGGTCGGCTGCCACAACTTTACCTGTTCCTTTTAAACTATTAAAAGATATATATTTATCTCATGACACTCAAAACAGTATTATTCACTATTTGTAACTCTAAATTTATAACTTCAGGTAGAACATGATAAAAGAGTGACCTGTTCTAATATTAAACCATTTAGTTAGTTTAGTTTTTTTTTTGTCCTTTTGTTAATTCTCTTCGTGTCTGCGGCAACTTTCAGACAACCACAACAAAACAAAACACATTACAATCAAAGACAGACATTTAACAACAAAGTGCTCCACAACAACATCACCAACAATAAAGAGTTAAGTGTAATACACACCTCATATTACAAGGATTTGTTTAATAGAGCTATACTGGAAGGTATAAAGGATCTCTGGGCTTGAGACGTCTGCAGAGGTAGTACCCTGTACCTCCATCCTGATGGTAACAACTCGTACTCACTGTAGAGAGGGTGTGTTGCATCACATGCCCGTCCTTTCTTTACCACTCGGGTCTCACAAAGCAGTGTCATATACTGTGTTGTTGTTGACCCACAAGCTTGCTAGACATATTAACAATTTAATTGAGATTCTTATTAACTACAGAGACAGACAGTGAAGAATACCAGCCAATAAAGCAGAAACTTAAAATACTTTCCACGAATTAATTGTGAAAAAAAAAGAGAGAGAGACTTTTTACGCATAAATCATCAAATCCTAACACAACCGAAAAAGTGTAGCATTATTGTGTGGAGGTTTTTTTTATTTTTTTTTATTGTGCATGCAGACCCATCTGTCATGGAGCAGCACAGTCCCGGTCAACATCTCCCTCAACCTGAACAAACAGTGGCAGAACAACTCCAGCAGGGGGCAGGCGTGTGCTCTGTTCTCAGCACAACAGGTTGGTGGACCCTCTTAAAAGTACTGCAAGTGACTTTTAACTGATTATGAAACAGTTCAATACTGATGCCTCTATGTGACCTGCATCAGTGATAAGGTGTATTATCTTGCTGTTGGCTTTTTATTTTGAAGACATAGCATTATTAGGGAATGTTGAACGCTTCAGCTTTTAAAAAATAAAAAAATATGTTGCACCTTTCTTTCACTTGCTTCCAAAAGAAATGATCAAGAGCTTAATGACAGGAGGTGTTGGTGCTCATACAACCTTTTTATGAGAAGTGAAAGCTCCTTATAGCTGCTTTAAAGTTTAAAACTTCATAAGAATGCCTGCTTGTCTACGATAAGTCTTGCCCCAGTGTCCGATCACTTGTTCTTTGTGTGTGTAGATGGTGGTGTCTTCTGTGAAAGGTTGTGTGTCAGTTGGTCAGGAGGGAAACTCATATTCACAAAACGCAGAGCTGAGATGGGACAACAAGAGCGTCAAGCAAGGCATGAAGTACCAGGTACCGAATGGAAAAACTTCCTCTCTTCACGTGGTTGCAGATGGCTGGTGTTTTGAAGAAAACCTCTTATGTGGTTCTGTGTTGTTTTCAGAAGGGTCCACAGGGAATGCATAGCCTTCAGGTTACTGTTGGCCTGGACAAAGTGTCTCCTGCACCCTGTCCTTCACACACACTCCTGGCTAAGATTCAGACCAACCTCAGAGACCGCTTGGAGCACACAGTCGTCCTGGGCCTTTGCCCCCCAAAGCCTGTGAGTCCACACATTTGCATTTCCTTCATTTCTTTTTGCACAGCTTTTGTCCTCATGTGGCGCTGAACAGTTTTGTTTTCCTCCCCCATCTGAAGACACTCTGCTGAGGTGGAGAAATTGTAGCTGCTTTGTTGGTATAAGTGAGTCTAATGTTTTGTCTGTCTGCTGTTGTTATTATTATATTATTATTATTATTTGTGTTCCTACCATAAAATCTGCCTTCCCATGCACGAAAACTTTCCAAACTTTGCACACAGTCCAGTCCAGTCCCATGCCAAATTTCCTCAGCTGGCTTTGTGTACTGATAGTCCTGATAGTGGTGCTACAGCAACCGCCTAAAGTTTAAAACTTTCATAACAAATCAGCCACATGTGCTGATTTGTTGGCCCAGTTGAGCAGAAATGTTCATGCACTTTGAGCTGTTAGGAATTAAGTCCATCGCTCTGTTTTTCTCAAAACCTGTAAAACTCATTAAACCCATCTCCTCCTACAGTTTTTGTTCAATTGATGCAAAACGTGCTCCACAGCATTGTCAGAAATATCAAAAATTGAGCCCACAATGCATCAAAATGTTTGACTGTAAACAGACACCGCAAATTCTCAATAATTAAAAATCGTTTGAAAACTTTGATATCATGGTAAATTTCTGACTTTTATTTTTAAAAAATATTTTTTTTACTATTTTGAATTCTTTCCTCATGTAAACAATTGCAGTAAATGTCAATTAGAGCATCTTTAAACATCAATTTCTCATGTAGGGAGTAATCAATCTTTATAAAAAGAAATTACAGACATCTTTTTGTTGTATAGACGAAGTACATCAATTCAAAAGAATGTTGTCTTGGTAACTGAACTGAACTGGTTTCTCACTCTGCATGTAGCTCAGTGAGATCATCACTTGTGCTTGGTGTCTAAGGTTGGAAGTTTGAACCCCCGGGTGATGCAGTATGAACATCTTATACCTAATCAGGCATTGTCGTGACCCCTGCCCTGCACGTTTTTGATCATCTCGTCATCAAGCCTGATAACGAGCCACATCTAAAACATGCAGCACAGGGGGTCTCCAGGACCAGGACTGAAAACCCCCCCACTGGATTACAGACACGCGATTTCAAAGAACTTTTGTCATTCAATACGTTTTAAATCGTTACGGCCTGGGCCGTTCTGCTGACAGGCCATCGTGCATTTAATGTCATATATATATAACATGACCGTGTGTGAAGCCACCTCATAATTCCTGCCAGCTCAAAGCACTTTGCGATGTGCCATTAGTGGCAAAGGTTGTGAGTTCAAGACCCAGGAAATGCAGAATGAAAATCAGGCATTGTGCCGTGTGAATTAGAGACATGACTTCAGGATTTAGTGATGAAATTTGATCCAGACAGTTCTGCTGATGGATCTTTCTGTATTTCTCATTTGTCTTCATCTTCTTTCTTTTATCATCTTGCTCCTCCTCCTTCTCCTCTCCTGACATACACCATATGTATTTTCTCTTTGAAACTTGAATTCCCTGTGTCTCTCAGACTTTGTCATGGTCAGGATCCCACAGAGTGAACTCGGGGGAGGAGCTTTTTTATACACAGTCTCGCCTGTCGGTGACAGGACGGCCGCAGCTGTGCAGTCTCACCTTCACCGTGACCAACTCCTCTACGGCTCAGGGCTCCAATATGTCTCTGTTCTCGGAGGTAAACAGCATCAACAACCCTCTGCTGATTAATTAACTGTTAATGTTAGTTAAACAGGTCACCTCACTCTTATATTATTGCGTACAGAAATCCTTGCCTGCAGAAAACCTAACTCTAACTCTCTATCTTTGAAGAAGTGAAGATTGACTAGAATGTCTTTACTTTCGAGGTAAAACCTTAGTGTTATTTATCTAGATTGCTTTGTTGTGAGTTCCTCAGTTTTGGAGTTTTTGGCTGTAGAGTTTTCTGCCTTTTCTCAAATATAATGGAACTAGACGGCCAAAAATTACATATGTAAAAACTCAACAGCAGTGTCTCTTTCAAGAAATAATTGGTCAAGATAATCCACAGACCTTGTCGTGAGCAGTTTAATGTAAGAACTATTTTCTTTCTACCGAACTACAGAAGGAAATGTACATCTACTCATGGGCAAGAGGCTCCTGCAGCTCGTGACAGGGCGGGATGTAATCATTAATTGCTGGGCTGTAACGTTAGCTAGCGTAGTTAGCTAGCCTCTCATACAGAGAGAAAATAGTTCCTTTTTTTTTTTTGTGCCATCTAGTTCCATTATATTTGAGAAAAGGCAGAAAACTCTACAGCCAATATCTCCAAAACCAATCTTGACAGATCAATAGCACCAAGAAGGGGAAAAATATTTATCTCTTTGATTTTAGTGTGACCCGCCCTTTCAGTTTTAAACCTGGAAAGTAAAGACATTTTAGTCAATCCTCACTTCTTCAAAGGTTAATGTTAGAGTCGGGTTATTTGCAGGCAGCAGATTTGAGTTATGCACGTAGTCGTGATGTTTGCTTTGCGTAGAGGTAGAAGAGAGGGTTGATGGCACTCATTCTTGTGTACTTCCTGGAGCCTCAACTGGTTGCGTGGCAACCTCATGGTGATGACAAGATTTTAAGAAGTCTATCTGTGAAGGTCCTCATGAATGTACAAACATGTGTGCACATAACACTTCAAAGTCTAGGATGGGTAACTGGAGTATGGAGGTGGTGGGCAGTGCCATGTCTTGGCCCCGGGGGTCTGGTCTCCTGATGCAAGTCGGACTGGACCGCAGAGAGAAGATCTGGCTGAACGGGACGTTGGAGGGACGATGTCTTCAGTCTACAGCGGGTTATATGAACGGTAAATCACACTGGTCATCCCGCTGACCAACATTTAAAAAAATTACAAAAACATGCAAACTACGATTATGAGGAATCCATTAATGTCCAGGTCCGGGTCTGAACGAGGACGTCACTGTGGTGGCATGTGTGGGAACAAATCGCAGTTTGATGCTGGATGTGCAGAAAAGAGTCGGCGGCGGCGAACCTGAAACTCTGGGCAGTTTGTCTGTGGGATCAGCCAATCAGAGGCTGATGCTGAGAGCAAGTGGCTGTTTGGAAAGCCTAACTGCACTGGAGGTATCAGTTGCCAAATCTTCACTGTATACATTATGCCACTTTGAAATACTGAATGTTGTTGTGTTCACAGGCACGGATTCAATATTTGAGCTCTCAGATCCAGAATAAACTGTTGGAGAGAATCAAAACTTTACAGCATCTCCTCTTTGAATTCAGACGGCAGGTAAACACAAACTGCTGCAGGATACTTAATGTAAACAAATGCATGTAGTGCTTTAGGCTCCATTAAGGTTTAAATGTGCAGTTTTTTTACGTGCCGACTGCTTTTTCTTCACAACATTCTCTGTAGTGCAGAGATAGTGAGTTGCTCCAGGAGCTGAGCGCTGTGTCCCTTCATGTATCCCAGCGAGCCGAGGCTCTGCTGGGGCCCAGAGACAGAGGTTTGTTGGCCCTGTGGCAGAATGGTCCCCTGCATCACTTCGTGACCGACGGCCTGCCCCGCTTTCTTGGCCTGTTGCAGCACGCCTCTCTGCTGGGACAACAGGAACTGAGGAGTGAGTCCAGAGAGATGACGCTAACAACTGGCATGACAAAGAAATAAAAAATCTTAACCGGTCAACAAAACCGACCAACACCTTAATTTCCCATTTTATTTAAAACTATAGTTGTACTTTTACTTGTTAAGTAATTGTTTACAGATTAGAGCTGCAACACTTCGAAAATGAGTTGCCAAATATTTTGTTAATCAGTTGTCTCAGTCATTTTTTCAAGCAGAAATGTCAAACATTTACTGGTTCCAGCTTCTTAAATGTACAGATTTGCTGCTTTTCTTTGTCATTTATGAGAGTAAAGTGAAGACGTCACTTTGCGCTCTGGGAAATTGTGATGATCATTAAAAATAACTGGCAGGTTAATCGATAATCAAAATAATCATTTGTTGCAGCCCTACTGCACATGAGATTCTATTTAATGTACACACAGGTCTACAGGCCCATGATCATAGGACAAAAATCAAATATCAAAATCATAAACTAACTATCTTTTCCTTTACATCATTATCTGAAGCATTAAAACGCTTTGTGCCTACACAATCTTTTCCTCACACTGTCAAGCTTTTTGTGTTGTCAGGTCACTCTGACCCCTGCGCTTCTCCAATGTTTATCTGCTCCGTCCTCAGGGCCCCTGGCCACTCTGGCAGGTGTGTACCAGGATGTGAAGGGCCAGAGGCCGGAGGCATTGTGGAGGGAGGCTGTGTCCTTGTGGACTGACTGGCTGGGGGACGTCCTACCTGCTCTGTTGGGGAACCCGCAGCTGAGGCCACTGGCTCAGGCCAGCGTTGCCACGCTCAGCATCGCCCTGGATGTGGTGAGAAACGCTGGGGCCTTCTCTAGTCTTGTGTTAAACCTTTGGTAATATGAGTCATTTGTAATCAATTATTTTTTAGTGTTTTTAGATGCACACTAGGTTCTTGGAGCATCCTGGTTCTGTCCTGTGCATGTTAATATCCTGCTTTCAAAACCTTGGATGAACTCTTATCCTGGTTTTCATGTGCTTGAAACTAAGATACTGTGGTATGTGAATACCTTGTCCAGGTTTCTCATCATTCTGCTATGTGTGCATGTGCGTCATTAACTCAAGTTATGTAGTAGTCAGTAAAACATAAAATATGATGATAAACTTGCAAGCATGTGTGATCGACATTTTTCGACATAAAAGAATGTTGATGGTAGAATCATGTACAAAGAGCTATTAGTTTAATGCGCATATAAACGTGCTCATTAATGTGCATTAATGGTTGGTGTTGTGTGTGAATTAGGCAGGTCAACATACCTATCACTGGGTGGAGACCAGGTTGGCAATGGCTCTGTCTGGAGTGAGGAAAAGACTGGCTTCTGTCTACAAATTCTCCCCCAGGTACTGCACATGTCTGAGACCTACATGAAGAAAAACCCTCTAGACCCTTCGTTTCACGAAATTCTTTAAAGGGGTCAGGGAACGGACATATTCTTCATTATGTTGCAGAATGTAAATCCCACCCAGTATCCTTCCTTTTGATGCATGATTATTGAAATGTTCCAGGAAGATATTTTGAATCCGGTGTTCTTGGTCTCTCCAGTGAGTGTTCTGTGATTGCGGCAGTGCCACTGCCACCGCTCCCCTGGTCCAGGGTGGCTGAGGCTGGATTGGTGGAGATCCTTCTGGAGGAGTGGCTCCTGAGGCCCCTGCAGACCCTCGCCTCCATCAGACCCATGGCTGAACTATACCGCCTCAAAAGGAAGATTATGGACAGCCCATTTAGACGTGAGACTAGCTTGCGTTTTTAGCAATATAATCTCAAGGAGGATTTAATTCAATTGCAACGATGTCTTTTTCATTCTGTCTCTCTCCATAAGATCAAGCTCTGTTGGTGGCAGATCAGTTTGCAGTGACGTTTGACGGTCACCTGTATGAGCTCCCAGGCTCCTGCCCGCTGCTCCTCGCCCAGGACGTCAGCGCTGACCCTTCATTCACGCTGCTGCTCAATTCAGACTCACATAACTTCCTCATAATAGGAATGAACAACAGCACCATCAACATTCAGCAAAATGGACAGGTATGTGTTAACGCTGGTGACAGAATCAGAACCATGAATGAAGAGAGTGGAGTGTGGTCATTTCCAGCAGTGCAGTCAGAAAATAAAGTGGACTCTGCAGGTTTCAACATGTCCGCCAAAATAAAAGAAAACCTTTGTCTCTTAGGTGAAGGCCAACTGCAACAGCACTGTAACACACACGTTTCACGGTGGCAACGGAGTGGCTGTCGGAATCAGATCGAACATTGTGCAGGTGTCCAATCAGAATGGAGTGTCAGTGTCATGTGACCTGTCGCATGAGGTGTGCAGCTTCACTCTTGATGGATGGCTACATGGTAGGAAAACAAAAACTAAACATTCAGTAGGATTTGGGATGCAGACAAATGTGCAGTTGTATCGATATGTGAATGTGTTTTCATCTGCACAGGCACGTCCTCTGGTCTGTTGGGGACCAACGACAATGAAGCCGGGAACGATTCTCCTTTGCCTGATGGATCTCAAGCCGGAAACCTGGACAGTTTTTTGTCCAGTTGGCAGGTGGGACAGGTGAGAAGCTAACCCAAAAAATTGTCTGTAATGTCTTGCTGGTGGAGCGACATCAACGTACCCAGGTCTCACCTGCAGTTTTATTATGTGTCTCTTCAGATGACAGCAGATTGTATTAAACCACCAGGCGTGACAAAGCACTTTCCTAAAGCAGCCGCAAGCCCTGTAAGCTGCGACTTTTTGTTTTCCTCTCCGGATTCCCCGCTGAGTTCCTGTTTCAGGGTAGTGAGTACAAAAAACAAACCAAAAAAAACCTATTCATTTTCTCCATGACCTTCATCATTAATCATATGTGGATTTAAGACACTGTGAAAACATGTGTCTGGCACAGTGTTCGTCTGACAATGCTGACTTCTCCAAACCTTTCATGGCCAGGAAGAGAAATTCATCAACTTGACATGATTAAGAACACATGACAGAGCAAACCTGACCATATATGCACTTATGAGCTTCGCTTATAGGATATAAAACAGAAACAAAATCAATGTGCCTACTTTCAGTTCAGATAAAGAGAAAACTTTTTCTGTCAAAAAAGAAATGAGACGGATAGCTTCGTGTTCAGAACAGTGTTTCTGTTGTCAGGTGGATCCTGGTCAGTTCCTGTCTGTGTGTGAGCTCAGCTCCTCCAGAGCCCCTTGCAGATTAGCATATGCTTTTGTTCATCTCTGCCAGCAGAACTACATACCTCTGGAGGTCCCTGCCAAGTGCTGTAAGTTAAACTCAGACCATTGAACTTAACACTCACACTTTTTCCCATCTATGGTAGTGTGTTGTCATGATGTGGCCAATGATGTGATGTTGCATTTATCAATGCAAAAAGTAGATTTGACACATCACCATGTTGTTTTTCTTTATGTTTCAGTGAAACTCTGAAGGAAGGATGAGCTAATGAAGAGCAATGGGTGATTTTTATGACCTCTGTTAGCTGCTAAGACTAAATTTACACTTTTATACCACTGTGCTACATTACTTATATACTTTTATTTTGTATTTAATTTTCTACTCCGTTGTATAGTTATACAATATTATACCTCCTGTAATGTACACTTTTGTCCTGTTTAGACATGCAGATATTATGCCAGTCAGGGGTTAAATTGGGATTGGGGGGTTAGGGTTAGGGTTTACATGTTTTTACCAGCCAAAATGCATATTGGGTATGGGTTGACAAGGGCAAACAAGCTGCACCTTAAGAAAACACAGGCAAAAAATAAGCAAATTAAGAAAAGATCTTCATGTGCAGCATTTAGAAAACATGCTGTCAGAAACCTGCATCAAACACAGACAAAGACAAGTGTTTCCAGTTGTTGCTACAGTTTATGACTCATGAAGTTATTGACGTCGGGTGGGTGCTTGTTGCAGTCGCTTTCCACGCATGCGTACAGTAGATCAGTAGCATGATTGGTCCATAACATAAACGTAAAAACTGATGCGGGCTGGATTATAAAGTGATGTAACTGGCTAATCCAGGTAATTTTGTAATGTCCGCACTACGAAAGGTTTTACCCGAGGTTTGCTGTCATGACAATTTTTGCTTGAGGGAGTATCTTATGAATTTCTGAGGTGCAGCCTATTTAGTACTCTGACTGCATATTGTGAAAAAATAAATAAATAGAGTTTGGGGAAGGGGGTAATCGTCCAAGATAAAAGTTGTAAATTACAAGAAAACAAAAGTAAGAAATTCTCTAAGATTAAAGTTACAAATTTTTGTGAATAGATCCAACTCAGTATGTTGTTTTCTTCTAAACAGGCCCAATTCATGGCAACATCTCTTTGAAACCCTTATCATAATATGGTGATTGTGAGCTAACTCCATAAGTATTTTCTTATTCATGCAAAGTAAAATTTGATGATGTCATCCACTGCAGGTATAATCCACGGCAAGCGATGGCATCTGTGGTGTGAGGTTGACCCAGCCTCGCAAAGTGAAGCAATGTGGTTCCTTAACAAAAAACACTATTTTTCAGAGTGTTTTTCCTGTAAATTTGTGGGGGGGTTTTCTTCCTTTAATTTTATATGTAAATTTACCACTTTAATCTGGGAAATTCTGAGTTTTTTGGAATATTGTACCCTTCTCCCTCGGCTCTGCATTTTTTCTCTAATATGCCGTCGTTCCTTACATCTCAATCTATTACAAATAAAAGAAGAGTCTGTAAGACAAAATAGAGAACAGAACACAAGAACACTATAAAGTCACTTATGAATTTACTCTGTCGGCAGTGCGCTGCCAATAAGCCTTCAGGCTTTGTTGGCAGCCACAGTGTTAGATTTGGCCTTTAACGTTTCTTTAAACTCCTTGTATCCTCACATTATCATTATGCATTCTTCTTGGGCAAAATATGGAGCACGAGCCATTGTGAAAAAACATCTCAGGCCTGCATTGCCAACACCTGACCGAATGAACTGACATATTATTCACTGTTGTACTACTGTTTAACACCAATTCAGGCGATTGGAGTTTGTTAACCCTGACTTTCTTTGATAACCCAGAGTTAAATCTGAGCAGGTTAAACATCATTGTACCAAACTTTAGGAGTCCCAAACCAACAACAACAAGCGTGTCCAAGCCGCGTTCAGCACTAGTGTCAAACAAATTACTTTCTGTAATGTGTTGTGTGTATTTGCAGCGCATTTCCTAACTGCTCCAAGTGTTGTCAAAGTTGTTTTCTTAATTTGCTTGCGTTTTGTGCATTTTCGTGTATTTTCTTAAGTTGCAGCTTGTTTGCCCCTTGTCAGCCACCGTAGTTTAGTATTTAAAGATGCTGAAGTAAAACAACTTATCACAGAGGAAATTATCACACAGGTTGACCGATGGTACAACAATATGTTTGAGGTTGCTGTTGACAATTTGATAAGTTTTTAACATTTCTTAAAATCTGCCTCAAATGAAAGGGATATTGTTATGATTTTAGCATCTAATTATTAAAAGTGCTGTAGTGAAGCAACAAGAAAGTAGTGACCGATGTAAACCTTGGTATACACCTTGAAATCCCTATAAGTGCTCACGCAGTTTGCCGTAAAAGTGTAGACTTCAGAGTTTACAATGTGCACCTAAATGCACCATGAAGTCCCTGTCCCTGTGTGTTTGTTAAACTAATGACAGCAAAACACAGTGGAGGCTCTCTGCATAGTTCTTTATTACATGATGACTTTGGTGCAAACATTGTACATTTTCCCGCCGGTGTGGCCGATAGCCTTGCTCAGGGTGGGGGGGCTAGGCCGGACATCCCAGACCCAATTTAACCCCTGGTGCCAGTAATGTGAATGTGAACATACTAACTTTAGCAAGTAGAGGCCTAATTTTTGTATTTACTTTGCTCTGTAGTACAAACACTGAACATATTTGTGACTGACTTTAGTGCAACCACAGTAACTAATCCTCACAACCAAACTTGGATCATAAAGAGATCAACCAATACTTTGTGATGAAGTGCATTCATTTCCTTGTATGCGATCCTATGTTAAATATATGTATGCGTTTCTCTTTGTTGCTCAGTTAATTTGTTCCCGGGAAGATGGGTATGTAGTTGTGTATCTTGGACTTCTGTCTCTGTGTGACGCACTCAGAAATCCAGACGATGTTGCGACTCTCCTGCTCCTTCAGTTTGATGTAGGAGTAAAATACTCCGAGGTGGAACTGCTGCAGGAAAGCAAGTGTGTTCAGCTTCACCTGTGAAAAGATAAATGGATGGGAGTTAAAATCGCTCGGAGACAGACGGGCAGATTTGCATTACTGTTTGCACTGTTTGCAGTTTCAACTCCGCAGAAACGGTGAAGTAAAAAAAACGTACCCTCTGGTCGACTTGTGAAAACAGTTACTTTTCATATTGTGAGTAAAAATAATTGAAACAGACTGCCCACGCTTTTAAACAGAATTTTGCATTCCCGTGCTTGAAGTGCGAAATGTGTTGTTTTCCTATATGAAAAGTTCAACAGAAATATCTGGGGTTGCATCAGTTCACGGGTCTGAATACTGAATAACATGAAAATAATATTACCTCTTGTTCAAAGAATCTGTCCTCCAGAGTCTTATAATCTGATCCTGGTTCAGGGTCATCAAAAATGAGTTTATACTCCTGTAAGGAAGGTTTAGATTAAGGTTAACCACGTGTCTGACATAACTGCACTAACAACACATAAGCTCTCATTAGAGATGAGATCGGACTCACTGGATAGCAGTCGGCCACGGCTTTGACCTGCTCGTGGTCCTCTGCCTTGGCCAGCAGTCGCAGCCCGGCGGGGTAAAGTTTGCCGCAAGATGGATACAGTGCACTCCTGTCTGCACTGCTGAGATCTGTCCCGAAGGAGTTCACTGTGATGATGAAGGCCCGCCTGTCTGCCTCAAACTGCAGCACACTCACACACAGAGAGCATTTTCAGCAAAACGTTGTGTATGTAAAGTATGTAAAAGTTCAACAAATCCAGCCCATGCAGTGGATGTACCTCCAGGACAGGACACATTAGATCTTTTGTGGCACCACCGATCTTCTTACAGAAAGAGTGGAAAGACTCTAAATATGCCTTTGGAGAAAACAAATGTTGGTGTAACATGGATTAAAACTCACAACTTACATCATCTGGGGTTGTTAAGCATGTTTGACACAGTGGTTAATCCTACAATCAATTCAATCAATTCATTCTACATGGACAAACGCGTACTGTGACACAGGCATCATGGTAAATTATGGTAGTTATGCAAGTCTTATGTCACCCTGTTCTCACCTTATGCAGTTTGTTCCTGAGGACTTCAGTTTCCATCTCATCCAGGTTGGACTCAGACAATGCATCCTGGAAAAAGTGAGCTATGACACGACAACACTGTAGGCATCAGTTTAATTTGTTTGTTTTCTATCTAGCAGAATATAAATGATTTAAAAAAAAATAGATATGGATGCCAAAAATAAAAACACACATGGTTAGTGAAAATTCTGACTTACTGACGGCCTGCTCATACCAGCTTTTAAAAAAAACCTTTGCACAAAATTTGGCTGTGAAATAAATTCCTTCTGAGCTGCAATTGGTGGATTCGTGGTTAGTGGTTAGCTCACCAGTTACCATAGTTAAGGTAGTTTACTGCAAGAAGTCACCAAGCTTCAAGAACCTCATTTTATGAGAACACAGATTCACTCTTTTGCCACTAAAGATGTGCACGAGTATTTTTTTTTGATTTTCATGGTTTTTCCCCTTTCCGTGCAGAAATGGGATCCCTTACGTCAAACCTTTCATAGGTTTCCATTTAAAATCCATTTTCAACTTTGACTGTAAACTGGTAGTGACTGAGAAGGTATTAGCACGGCATGGAGGTGTATCTTATTTGGGGATTAGAGACAGATTATTTGATTAATCTACCCAGTGGTGTGTCCACCAGGATCGCTGCGTAGAGCTCAGTTGGGGTGCGAGCAATGCCCACTGCTGCCATTTGGTCGAAAGCTCCCAGTGGGTGACACCGCGGGAGGAGCTCTGCCACATCTCTCTGTTTCAGGGCGCCGGTGATCAGCATCACCACGTTGTCAATCATGTAGCTGTAACTATGGCAACACAGAGAACAGAGCAAATGAATGTGCCTTTATTTGTCTGCCTGGCATTTTGTATTATATCCCTCTTATTAAGAACATATTTCACTACAAATATGCCTTCATATTTAGATAATTTAATCCTACGTTCTTTGAAAGCAGATTGAGCTGATACCATGAATCTGTCACTCGGAGAATCGCATCTGTGTGACCAACTACAGAAGCTCTTAACTGTTAGTGGCAGGTCGAACTATCCTCAGGGCACGACCCCTCTTATTACCACATTCATTCATGTCGGATATATGGGATTTACAGCCAGAAATTGAAAATAATATTGTCAGAAATTGATATAATATTCATAATAATACATTCATTAGTGTATAATCACCTGAAAATAAGAATTGTTGTGTTTTGTAACCTTAGAACAAGCCATTTCTATCTACCATGGATCTATTAAGGGAAAAAGAGGATACAACGTTGGAGGCAGGGCTCCATTCATTCCTATGAAAGCTGCTCAGTGGTATAAAATTATGCAGATCTTCTGCATAGCTTCCAGAATGTGGGGCCCATAGAGTATGTGCACTAGTGACTTCCACCTGCAGAGTGGCTAATTTTCAATTTAGCCCTCCGCTAAGTTGAATGTGGATAAAATAATTTCATCATTTAATAAGACTTTTCGAAATGTTATCAGACCAAATGTGTCTGAAATTGGTCGATAATGAAACAAGTCCATTTGTGGGTTTGTAAAGCTCAAAAAAAAAAAAAAAAAGATCCACCATTTTACAGCAGCTGCTCATTTCACAATGTAAGCTTATGGAAAAAGTCTTTTTAGGCTCCTGTGCCTCATGTGACGTTGTAGTTTGGCCACTATGTCAAATTGGCCTCAAAGCCCTGCGCTCTTCCCTGGGGGCTTGAAATCTACAGAGGAGGTGTGTCTGTGGCCGACAACAGGATACCTGACAACACGATGACAAATGAACTCACATAGGGGCTGTGGGCAAAATGGTGGTTTTGTTTAGGTTTAGGCAAAAAAAAAAAAAAAACCTTAGGGTGAGGAAAAGATCATGGTCTCTGCTAACATAAATACTTTAACATATCAGTTCAATTTAATACAGTACGTATGTAAATGCCAGTAAGCCAAGGAAGTGTAATAAGGTTAGGATTGATTGGTGGGTTAATCACAGGGCTTTCGCTTGGGAGACCAGGGTTTGCTCCCTGTGTGGAGCTCCCATTGTGACCTTGCAAAGAGTCCGCCATATTGCACTGGCATGTTTTTACAGTAGCCCAGAACAGACAAACCAAATAGTGGCTCTATAGAGCACCTTTTGCTTTTTTAGGAGCCACCTTGGAGGAGGGTAAACGAGGGGTGTTCAAACCACTAGATGCCACACATCTCACTATGGGAGATATAAACCACTCCAGGAGTTCCACGAAGCTAGAAATAATGTTGAGACAAGTAATGATTATCGCACACACTCCGGCGTGTTTACCTCTAGCACTGCTTGTGCTAATGTTGGCTGGCTAATGCAGACATCCTGCCCGTAAAAGCTCACGAAAGTGTGAGACGTGCAGGATCGTCTCTGGAATTTACACGCAGTGGGAATATGACTGGGGCTCAGCAGTCATACATACATGCCATGTCATGTCACAGTCATACATGCTTAGGCGTATTCAGTTCCAAGGCAGGCTATGCATATAGGATGAGGGTCCTTGTCTGATCCTTTGGCTGGGGTAGCTGTCAAAGACATGGCGACTGGAAAGAAGGAAAATTGTATAGATCTAGACGCGCCCTAACACGTCAGCCTGTCAGTCACTAGTGCTTGCACTCAGGGTTTATCCCAAGCTAACTGCGTAAGAGTCTGCTCATCAGCTTCGATGAGTGGAGGAAGTATTGTATAGTTTCTTCGCAACAAGAAAGTGAAAAGTATTTGAGAGGGGTTGGTCGAAGCATCCTAGCCCAGATTGATTGAAAGGCATGGTGTCATTCGAGCCTCCGTAGTTGGTCGGTTATGCAAAGGCAATTCCAAAAAACTGACTGAAAAGCAACCATAATTTTCTTTTGGAGATGATCAAAACAAAATGTTGAACGGATAGATAACTACAGGAAATAAGTAATGTGCTCATCCTGTGTCGTGTTGTAGCGTACGTTATATAGTCAAGGAAGGTCGACAGTGGAGGCAGGGCGTTGGAGCGAAGGCACCTGAATTCAGTCACCAGGTTTTCCCTCAGCTTGCAATCCACCAGAGACACAGTCAGGTCCTCTTCAGAGGAGGACAGCAGCTTACCATAATCTGTACTCTGCAGGTGCAGCTTCATGTCTGAGGAGAGAAGACATCGACTAAAGATTTTATCCTCGACTCCTCTTTCTTTTTTCAGCTTGCCTGGTGAATCACAGGCATCTAGCCACTTCCCATTAGGTTGCTGTTACAAAAACCCAGGAGGTGGTGAATCATAATACAGTATAAACTTCACACATGGCTATTTCTGACTTTTCACTGAGTTGTTTCACGCCTGATGATGACTGATTAAAGCACACACACCACAGAAATACAGATTATATACAGAAGCACACATGGCGTATTATGCAATTTTGCAATTTTTGACTCTGGTTTGAGAATCGTGTTGACATGACAGATGAGTGGGAGCATAAAAATTCCTGGGGCCTCATTTGTAAAAATGTTCTTGGATTTGTACTTGAACTTAATCTGCAGATCATTTTGGTGTGCTTACGTTTGATTCGTGAAAGATGCTGAGCCAAAAAACCCAAAGACCCTTTGAATCCCTTGTGTAGCTTACATGTGATCTATAAATCTCAAACTAACTTAATTGACAGCACCTGCCTTGCCATTTCCCCTTATATGATGCCAGCACAAATGAGGTGGTCAAGGCAGAACTAGCCATGGACCAAAAGATAATATGAAACTTTGGAAGAGGTCAAGGCAACACGTATTATTCAGTGGAAATGCAGAATGGTGCTGATGTTAAAAAGAAATAAAGAAATTCAATATGAAAGGATTAAACAATGCAGTGTGTCTAAAAATAATGACTGTAGGTCTGTTAATTCCTCACCTTTGATAATTCCTATCACATTGTCCATAAAGCTCATGCAAAGTTCACCACAAGCTTGGACATAAATTCGTCCCAAACTGCAATGCACCTACATTGCTAGCAGGAAAATGACTAAAGACAAGCCTAGACTTTGCTTCAACAGAATCATTTCCACATCAAAATAAGGTTTTATAGATAACTACTTGTATGTGTTTTTTTTGCTTATCTTCAGTAGGACTACTAAAGATCAAAGTCCATTTTTATAAATGAGGCTCCTGAAAATACTTTGACCTCGCATCTTATTTGTCTTCATCCTCACTGTCCTCCTTCAGAAATGAATGCCTGGTTCTTGGATGGAGAATTTAGTTTCCCTCCTTGAAAAATGGACTCCACATGAAGAAACTGATTTTTTTAAAAATACTGCGGCTACCTATGAGATACCCACATGCACGAGAATTAAAACAGGTGTAGCTGCAGGTATGCTCCATTCCAAGCATGACAGTGTGATACAATATTCTCACCCTCGAGTGTGTCGCACTGGGCCAGATTGTGATAGTCAGAGCGAGTCAGAATCCCGGCCTTCATTCCTCGAACCAGACCCTCCAGATAGCCATGATCCACATTAAAACTGAGCTCTGCCATGATGCCAAACGGGCTATCAACAAACCGGCTGTGTCGTTCCTCTCAGGGGAATGTGTCTCTCTCTGTTCCTTTTACAATAACTTCTGCATTATTCCCTCTCTGACTCACATTCATGCAGTTATTTTCCCTTCCTCTTCAATATCAAGAAATAACATAGCTGCCCTACAAGTGTTTGCTGTCTTAGTTCCTGCACTGGAGCACGCTCAGTCTGGGCCACACAGATCAGTTGTTCATTTTTGTGTTTTAGTGTACCAAAGAGAGTATAACTATATAAATCAAAGAACAGGGTGCTCTTTCACTGGATACTGGATCTAATCTTTTTTGTTGTTGTTTTTTTTTTTGCATTTGTGAGAACGAGCCTGTGCTAAATAAAGCAGCAGAAGACAATACAGGCTTATAACACATTTATTCAATAGCAAAAATATAAACTAACTTTTACTGCCATGTATAACTGGTAACAAGCCATGATTTGACGCAGGAACAGAAAAAATGTTTTTCGAAACATATATGATTTTATTATTTTTTTCAGTTTTTTTTCTTTTAGTCTGTAGGGAAATGAGTTTAACAAAAGACTTGTATGTCCTGCTGTAAATCTAGTTATCATCGGTTCTCCAATGTTTAACACGGCAGGAGACCAGAAATGATAAAGGAAAGAAAATGCAGACAAGCAGAAACAGTGTAAAGAAATACTCAAGGCACAACACACAGTTTAGATGTGATTGTCTACACACATAAAAAAGCACGTCAATCAGCCTTTGTTAGACCTCCTAGACAGTATGTAGGTTGGGTATTTGGATATTCTGGAAATATTTCTGAGTATTTTCTCATTCATGCCTCAAAAGACTGAATACAGAAAAAAACACAGGCTGCACTCTCCTGGAAAAAACCTTCACTTTTACCTTCAGGTTGTTTTCTGGTCTTCCAAATGTTTCTAGTTTATTTATTTATTGAAAAGTAATAATCCTGGAACTTCACCTGTGCTGTCAAAGAAAGAAAACAACCCCATACAGTCTTTTCACTCCACACGTCCACGTGCTGAGCTGTGTCGGTGCATGTGTGTCTGTGTGTTTGTGCTGCATCTACGTCTTCTTTAAGCACAACGGGTTCATTCTCCAGCAGTGGCAGATGGTGTTGAAGAGTCGACAGCGGCAGGAGGCGCAGGGATCGCAGCACGGAGCATGAGAGGAGCAGCTCTCCGTCAGGCGGCTGCAGCGGCGTGCAGGGGTCATAAGGTTTAACTTGTGTTTCTGAAAAAAAACAAAAAACACCAGCAGACAGATAATTTACAAGGAGCATACATTCATTGTGGCTATCCATCCATCCATCCATCCATCTAAATTTGACACCATCCCGGGGGAAATTTGTGCAGTTTGTGTGTTGTTGTTTTCAATCATCTCAGTCCCCGAAAGTGATGCCAAAACATCTCAATCGCCCCCTGGTGGTGGGCTGCAGTATAGGCCATTAACTCCTCCTGCTCAATGATATCAGGTAGGACATGGGCCAAACTAAAAACTCAAAGTACACCTTAAATACATATTTCCCAAAGATGGTCTCTGTCGTTTTAAGTAGTTCTTATCACGCTGATGTATGTTCAAGTGTCCATTTTTCTGATCAGTTTTAATTAGTTATTTGATGCTGTAAAAGCAGGGTGAAACGTCATGATTGACAGCTGAGCCCTGCTCGTGACTGTGCAGGCGTATGTATGGGCGGGAATTCGATACCGCCCGGTCGCTACCGCACAGACTCTGGCTCCAAATGATGCAAGATGGCAGCGCTTGTATCTGGGATATTTTGGCTTCATTTTTGTACAATGGGAGGAAGTGGAGACGTGGCGTCCATCTTTATTTAGGTCAATGGTGGGTCCTATATTTGCCGTTGGACGTGATACTGCCACTGAGTGGGTACAATACTTTAAATGTTTTTAATTCCACGCACAGTGGCATTAAATATGATTCAAGATCTTATGATCCTGTAAAGATACACAAAATGTCACGATGAATTCCAATACATGATGCACACAGAACAATCCATTTGGGCCACTGCTCTCAACTTAACAGATGTTAGATATATAGATATTATTTAGAAGGTGGAAGTGGAAGCTAGTAGAAGAGCTGTGCAAAATCTGAAAAAAGAGTAAAGATTAAATACATGGAGCTGCCATTTAAAATGGTGTTTCAGTTTGAAATATTTCTCTCATTATACTGTTTGTGTGATGAAGTTTCAATGAAATGTGGGAACAAGAAGACGTGGTATACACTGAGGATGAATGTTTCTGTTATTCTAAATATGAAGATCCTTAAAGCAAAAAATAAGGGGAAAATTTGCATTAAAACTCACCAAATCCAACGCATTAACACACATGTGCAATAAATATAAGGACTTCTAATTGCAAGCATTCGTCATCATTACCTGAAAAGGAAAAAGAAGAACAAAGAAAGCTTACAGGAATGTGTCTTTCTCGTGGCAGAGAAGTCTTTCGCCTCGCAAACAGTGGTCTGGTCCTCGCTTGGCTACAAACTAGAGTTGGACATAATAGAAGAATGATTATTTATTCAATAAACATTAGTTATTATAATGATCTATCATCTCCGTTTCATTTGAGATAATTTCAGTGTCCCAGGCCAAGAAAAGAAGAAAAAAAAAACCTCACCAGTCTCTTGAGACCTACAGTATTTTCTTTTCATACACTTAGAAACAACAGTGCAGCTCCTGGTTGATTTTCCTCTCTTTGTTCTGTCAGGTGGGCGCTTGATTATTGTAAGCAGGATTTCCCTCAGAAGAGAAGTAAACTAAGACTAAGTAAGGCTAAAGAAGGATCTTCAGAAAGATCTATTATTTTATCACTCTGTCATCGGGTGGGTTGATTTTTGTAATGCCTCCTCTGAATAAGAACACGCTGTGCTTTCTGTGAAAAAGATGTTTTGCAACTGTTCTGGTCCATCTTTATGTAACTACTGGACATAGTTTTCAAACCTTCTCAAATATTGCAAGAGAAACAATTAGACAAACCCTCCTTCATCCTCCCTTTCTGAATCATTTGCCAGCATGTTAGCGGGAGGATCTATGACTGTAAAAATGGAAATCTACATCTCCTCCCCCTCATTCTTGCTGGATAACAGCAGGACAGAGTCAGAAACATTGAAGTGATCAAAAAAATCAAATGCTTTGACCAAAAAAAGAAAAAAAAAAGGCTGTTACAGGCTGTAATAAGCCCAAACAACCATTTAATTTGGCCCGAATGGAATTACCAGATGGCCTACCTGCCTCCTACGCACCTGCATTTCTGCACACACTCTGCCCATACACTCATTCGCATGACTGGAGTCTTCCACAATGCTAATATATTGCTAAAGCTAATTGAGATCTAGTCGTACAAGCCTGGTAGAGAAATTGCAGCCAAAATTTCCCAATGCTCACACGCTAGCTTGACAGCTGTGGGTACTACTACCAATAGCCACATTCATTTTTACATTCATTATGATATGGTTAGGTGTTTTTCCTTACTTCGTATAGGTAGCTACACGTTTAGTGATGACAATGATGCGCTTTTGCAACCGCGCCGATGTCAGTTTTACGTTGGATATTCGGCAGTCATTCAGAGTAAATGTTAAATATCCAACCTAAAACAGTTTGAACTGTAGCTGTGCATTTGTGGGTCTTTCCTACAGATCTGCTGCGGTACAAATTGGACAAAAAAAATTACATAAACAAATAGAAAGTTACAAGTGTCACGTGGCCCGCAAACTGACAGGAAGCAAATCACAAAATGTGCCAAACCCATTTCGCATGTAGAAATTGACCCACAAATATGTAGATATGACTTTACATGTATTTTTGTGGTGAAACTATTTACATTTTTGAGTAGTTACCAGGGAACAAATGAGGAAAAAAAATGATAAAGTAACTGCTAGTTAATCATACTTACTCAATTTTTATAGAATAGCTAGTGATTAGTTAATGATTAGTTGAGGAACGAATCAGTTAATCTCTAATAATTCCTAATGGAGGTCTATATTGCAGAATATGATGAGTTACCACAGAACAGACTCAGAGATCCTATATTAATGAATCATTAAGTAATGATTAGTTCATGATTATCGGTGAATTGATCATATTGACCACTTCCTTCATGAGCGTTCCTGATTAACTCTTAACTTAAATTTGTGCACCTTATTGTAAAGTTTTACCAATAAAACCTATTTCATTTTTACATGCACTTAAAATACATATTTACAGAGTAAGTTCTGCATATTTGCAAATCGCTCTGTATTTTTGACTTTACACATTACAAATAAAATATATATTTATGTTTGCAGGTAGTGACATTTTTGTGGATCATGGTGGATTGTCTTCTGTGGGTTACAAAGTCCAATTAAAACATCCATACAAATTCAGAATAAGAATATATTTACAAAGTGAATGATGTTGATGAGGTATGACATGTCAAAATATTAGTTCAAATATTTGTTCATGCCAAACAGCACTAAGTTTGGTACTGAATCAAAAACCCTCTTTCTTGGCTCCGGCCTCTTTCTTTCTGCATGATAACTGATGACTGCTGCACCTTCCCTTCCAATCCAGCTGATATTGCTGAAAAAAAAACCTTTGTTCATCTTGTTCGGTTTTTGTCCTCCTGCTGATGCTGCAGCCCTCAACCACGCTTTGATCTTTTCCTTTCACTATATGAAGTATAGTATTTCCTGTGGTTCCACGATTGGTCTTCTAAGGTCTGGTGCCATCCTCATGTTCTCCCATCTGGTCCACATTTACATCCTAAACGCTTTCCTTTAGTATTTATTTTATTTGTTTTAATGCTTCTTTTTGTTGTTGTTTTTTCTATTTGAAGCACTTTGTGAACTTGCTCTGTGAAAGGTGCTGTATAAAAACTTTGAACGTGTGTGTGTACCTGTGGAATGTTTAATAAGTAGGGCTGTGATGGTTTTTGTATTCGTGCTAAACTGTCACGGAACATGGGTCACGGTCCGAGGCTCGTGCTCGGGTGCGTGAAGCTGAATGCAGACTATGCAGTATGTAAATTGATGCACGTAACGCTGAACCAAAGCTCACAAGTGCAAGGTTATGTGTGGAAAAAACTTAAGCCATACGCTAATGATTGGCGTGCAAGGTAGTCACGGCATGGCAAACACAAATGAAACGCCTGAGCTGGGAGACCCCCCTGCGTCCTTAAATCAGTTGTTGGGAATAATTCCAGTTAGCTATAATAGAAATGGAGAGGGAGTTGTAGATAAGCACTAGAATTTGTTGTATGCCTCAGTGCACCAGTCAATTTGCAGTTTACATTCATGTCTGTCCAGACTCATATAATATACTGTATATAGTGACTGATGGTGACCCGCGACAATCACCTCATGCTTCAAATATGGATGTTGATGCTTCACACACATGTTCACCGATTCAGTATCTGACCAAATGTGAAATACTGACGTTGAAAAACGGCCCAAAAAGTGTTGTAGCATAACAATATGATGTCACAGTGAAGTTTAGAAATTCCCTAATGGTGTTCCTGAGATATTGCGCTCACAAGAATGGGACCGATGGATGCAAAAAAAAAAAAAAAAAAAGTTCTTATAAACACATTGTACCTCACAAAAGAAAACTTCCTAGTGAACACAGTGGAACATTTATCAGTTAAATAGTCAGAAATTTCCCTCTGGAGTTGGTGGAAATCAGAAAAAGATGTAAAAACACATTCACCTGGTCAGAAACACAACTTCAAATCAATGCTAATCTTTCTCTGTGTTTATACAAGTTTGTTATATCAACCTCAAACAGTGACCATGTTCCTCTGCAATGCCAAGCCATTCTTGATCCTAAATAAATTGTTTCTCTGGCAAAGAATTGTCAGTCTTCTGGAGTGGAACGGGCTATTACATTATCGTCAAATTGATTGGCAGGTATTTTAGTGCACAACCAAAATAAAAACATCACACACAAGATCTAAACATGTCAAACTCCTGTTAGTATACATGTCATTACTACAATCAAAAAACTATGGATTGGGCCTTAAAGTGTGGCAGAACACTCGGATGATCTGTCAGCTATCCTTTCATTTGGTTTAATACAATGATATGTACGATTGGTCAAAAGACAAAGATAATATTTTAAATGGAGGACATTTTGTCATTTATATTAACAGGATACAAACTGTAATAAAAACCAGAATAGATTTCAACATATTCATGAGCTTTAAGATAATAGGTGTTGTTTACTTGGGTTTAACAAGATTAATTGGACTCATAAATGTTTCCATGAGTGGGAAAATGTGAAAAGGTTAATTGCAAAATCTCCTGTGGACAAAATAATTCTAACCAGATGTGAGGGTTGTTTTTCATATTAGGTTAGGGTTGTTTTGTTTTTTGTTTTGTTTTTTAAATAAAAACATCCGTCTCTCCTCCTTTCCAATATGTTCATTTGTTACTTTGGTATGACACCCATATCTATAATACATTATAATGCATTATAAACATACATAATACTTTATAATTACTGGACACTCAGCTGATAAGTAATAATTTTCATCTAACACATTATATTCACTGTTAAAATGCATTATAGATTATAAATTACTTTAAGTACTCATTAGGTGCTTTAAGTATTGGAATTCCAAAGAGGTATAGGCAGATATATATACATATATATGCATAATTAAAGTTATAAGCACTCAAATATTCGTAACCCCTATAACACATAATGAAGCATTTTCACTCCATTGTGTATGCATTTGCTTACATTTGAGATTAAAACAAAAGCTGTAAAAGATGTTTCAAATTGCTACTAGTACTGCCTCCACTGATATCCATCATGACATCTTCATAAGTTGCAATGGACAGTTGAAGTATCTGCATGCAACCTTTTTGTTGTAGTAGGCTAAATTCTCTCTATTCTTGGTAACTCACACTCCTACCAGACCCAGAGATAGCACCCATTCAGTCCAATAAATATTACACACCTGGTGCATATGCCAAAATTTTTTATTTAGCTTCCGGGGTATGCAGCAGTGTTTATCCTGCCAGTCCATGTTCCCGCTCAGTCCATTAATTATACACCCATGGTAACTAGCCGCACAGGGTGTCAGTGTGTCGATAGCGCCATCATCAGGTGTTCACATGAGGTCTGCGAGGTTTCGTCCTAAACTGAGAGTACAAGTGCATTTTGGCCAGTCTGGATAGACAAATGTTAGCTTGCATTGGTTGTAAAGACGCATGTTGCTGGACACATGTTGCACATTTCTGAAAAAAGTTAAGTTGGTTATTTAGTGTCCACCACACTCGCTACCTAACGTTTGTGTGATGCAAATTGGTTAGTGTTCAGCATAAGTAGAATAACATTAAATTAAATATCTAAAGTCTGTCTAGTATTCAGTGGTAATATACTGTATTCTAACACTTATTATAACGTATTCTAACGTTAACAGATAGCTCATTAACTTGAAGGCATTTGTACATTTATTGTTGGCTACATATAGATGAAATAACTTCTATTCTTCCATCAGTTTCTTTGTTGACTCATGACTCCTATCCTATTGGTTGGTAGAATTAACTAACCTATGTATAAAATGATTCTCAACAGTCTTCTCAACAGCATTCATAGCATTTCTGGAACCTGTAGAGCCATAAAGCTATTAAGGACCTTCGCACAGCTGCTCTGAAATTTTCTGCTTCGTTTGGCTTTGCTGTTGTGACGCAGCTGCTTTTGACATGAATGTCTGCCATGATCTACCAAACAAATAAATACATTTTACAACATTTTGTTGTTGTTGTTCCTGTCTAGACTTTAAATTTTTTTCACTTTACTTTACTGTGTCATATAACCAGCTTGTAATGTATTATATCTGTCTCAGGAATGTCATTACTTTACTTAAAACACCCAATGATCACTTAGAGTAACTAACAATCTCATTGTAATGAATTAGGCTATAGCATTTTAATAATGCAGTATTAAGGGATTAGGGAATTCTACCAACAGTATGGGGGGGGGGGCTTTTAGCCTTAATTGAAAAGTCTCGTATAGTGCGACAGGAAATGGGGGGAAGGACAGAGAGAGGGGCAGACATGCAGCAAAGGGTCACAGGTTGGAATCAAACCTGCTGATGAAAACTCAACTTGTCAGCCAACTGACAAGCAATTAAATATTATGATACTTAACCATATAAGTAATTTATAAATGCTTTAGGTGTCATGATTATTGTTAAGCATTAATGTATTATGTATATTTATGTGTGCTTATAACGATAATTGTATGCTAAAGGCACAGTATGATGCATTATTAGTATTTTTTATAATAGGTTACCTTATAATACATTATAGACATGGGCATCATAGGCTGTTTCCACAATTTTTATTCTGGGTAATTACATAATCATACACAATTGTGTTGTGATATATGGAGAACCCACATCACATAGGCCTGTGTAGATATAAGCTGCACAATTTTAGTACACGATGTACCATTTAAACGCCTTTTATGAGGCACACTGCACAACAAAAAAAGCAAATAAAATCAGCTTGAAGGCGTTTATATCAACATTTTTTTTTTTAAAGGTTGAAATCTCACCTGTGTCATTCTCTGTTTTCCTTACATCTTGCTTCGTGTCCTCTGCCCAGGACAGCGTGAAAACAATCAGAAAGAAGCACAACAAGTGTTTGCCGGTGACCTTCCTCATGGTGATGATGATGAGATCTGTTGATGACAAAAATTTAAAAAAAAATAACGTTCATTAAATAAATCCCAGATTTCTCAGGTGCTGCTGGGATCAAAAACAATTCATGACTTACGTTTCTTGTCCTCCTGTAATGCTCACTTTAGTTCCTTCAGGTGTCTCTCTGGCTGTGGGGGGAAAATATCGCCTGTATCTCTGCCTTAACACACGGTGTGTGACGCGCGAAACGCCCCGCCCCCACGTGACGGTCTGGACACGCTGCTGGTGATGCTTTTTGGTGAAAGACGGTTCCCCTGGCAACAGACAACAGTCTCAAAGGAAGCTGGAAGTTTTTGTGCCAACAGACATAATAAAGAGGGTGGACTGCACATTGGACAATTTAGGCTGCAAGGCTTTCTGCCAGGTGGCTTTCTGCCAGAAAGCCCATAGAGTCAGAAGGTCCTTTCTGTCAGAAAGCTGCTTTCACCCAGGGGACTGGGGTTCGTGTCCTGAGGCAGGTTGGTTTTTTTTCTTTATTAAATAATTGATTAGGCTTAGGCACCACATACACAGATCAGCCACAACATTAAAACCACTGACAGTTGAAATTAATAACACTGATCAGACTGTGTGTGTGTGAATGCAATGCTGAGAGACTTAGAGCTACTGAACCATGAGCTCTAAATAGAAAGTCAATGAAATTTCAAATCTCATGATGGCAGAAAAAGGCCCGTGAAGAAAATATCCTGAATTATCCTTTTATGGGCTCTGCACATCCACACGTTGTCACTTATTCTGACTAATTACATTTCTGCTCATGTCACATTTCTCCCAGCCTGACAAGTTGCATCAAGACTAAAAGGAATTAGACAGATTCATTTAAGCACAGTCTGTACATGCCCGAGCAGTCGAAGTCAGACTTGGTAAAAATAACTGGATACGAATGTTTGGGTGCACCATGGATGTGTTGGACATTTAAAGCAGATTCACTATTGCCAGGTTCCAGACCTCTGAATTGCTTCTAATCTCTGTTTTTGGCAGCGATTCCAAATGGCCATTCAGCCTGGCAGGCCTTTTCCATATAGAGCATTTTGACATGTTATATTAAGCAAAAGCGCAGGCGTAAATAATAAGATTACAGCCAAACTCCATTAAGCTGCTTCAGTTTCAAGGTCCAGTTACTGTGCATGCTGGCTCGCTGTCACACTGCCATTGATTACCAGGACATTTAAAAAGAACAGAGCCATCGTTAATGGTATCAGTAACATCTGTGCTTTCCTTATGTGACAGGTCAAAATCTCTGCCGTCGTGACGCAAGAAAAACCTAGATAACAAAACAAAGTCGATGGCTAATTTTAAAACAAAGAATTCATTCTGTACTAAGAAAAACAAAACAAATGCTGACCCTAAGATCCCCCCAAGAGTCAGGGGATGCAAAAGACAGAAAAAGGTCATTCACATAGGCTGTACAATGTAAAGATCTCATTTGAGTGGTGGGTCTTCAGCACTAACATATCACAACCATTGACTGTATATAAAGATGGGCGACATGAGTGCTTTCCAAAAGTGAAGCCAAATCTTCTCAATCGCCCCCTGGTGGTGGGCTGCAGTATATGTCATAAACTCCTCCCCCTCAATGATATCAAGTAGGACATGGGCCAAACTAAAAACTCAAAGTACACCTCAAATACACTTTTCCCCAAAATGGTTTCACTGCAGTTTTAGGTAGTTCTTATCACGCTGATGTATGTTCAAGTGTGCATTTTTCTGATCAGTTTGGTTTTAATGAGTTATTTAATGCTATAAAAATGGGGTGAAACGTCATGATTGACAGCTGAGCCCTGCTCGTGATTGGGTGGGCTGGTGTATGGGCGGGAACTCGAGGCCGCGGCTCGACTGCCTGGTCGGTAATGCGCAGACTCTGGCTCCGAATGACGTCACCGGCGCAAGATGGCAGCGCTCGTATCCGGGATAATTTGGCTTCATTTTTGTACAGTGGGAGGAACTGGAAATGCGTCGTCCATCTTTATTTATATCAATGATCACAACCAGGACTGTTGGGTGCAGCTTTGAAACATAACCAAGAACAATGGCCAATTTCCTTGTTTTAGTTGCACCTGTTTGTCTGCCCCTCCCTGATTAGTTGCACCTGCTCTCTTACCTTGTCTGTAGTCTGTATATAGTCCTGTGTTTTATTGGCCATTGTTCGTTGTTGCTTTCTTCATTCCAGCCCTTTTTTCTAGTGTTTTCTTAGTACATCTTTTATATCTTTGTTCAATTACCCTGCTTGTTTTGGGTCTTTGGGTTAATTCCATTTGGATATTGTTTGACTATTTGGACCGCTCATCTGATTTTGATCCTCTTCTGCCTCACTATTCCAGTAAGCTTGTTACTTTCGGCTTTTGTTATCAAATCATTTGAAACTGCGTCAGTGTTGGCTTCACTGTGTGCGTCTGAGTCCTCCATTTGCATGAGCGTGACAGATATATGTATTATTTTGTAGCTTTAAATGGACACAGGGAGTTTTTTAAATTCTTGATTTGACAGCTCCTCAGGATCAGTTACAGCCAGAGCAACCTGGAGCTCGGGTTTATGTTAATCTGTAGGTAAGCAACTGTGCAGTATGTTCAACACTTTAACGGTTATTTCATGGAATTCCAGGATTGTGAATGTAAATCAAGTGATGGGCAAGATAACATACCTTTAAGCAAACATGGTATTTGTAGACTGTACATCATTTTGAGCTGGTTCATCTTGAAGTTCCTCTTCTGCTTTAAAAATGTGAGTTAACTGAAAATGGGTTACATTCTTCTAAGTAGGCCTATATAACAGTGTAGTTATCCCTCTAGTGTAATTTCTGGAGGGGCCGCCTGTATCATAGCAGGATAAAGAGCACAGGAAAGTCAGTCAGGAGGTGGTCGGATGGTAACGTACAGGACTTTCTCCCAGGACCCCCAGAGGCCTGTGGCAGGATTTGTGGTTAGTGAAGTAACTTCAAGGATAACCCTGGTTTTCAGTGTTACAAAGCTGGTTCACTTCTTACTGGGGTCCATCGTCATGGTAACATGGTAAACTGTTCCTCTGTGTAGGAGGGCCCCCTCCTGTCTTCATTTAAATTTCTCTCTTGTCAAAGTTATTTCATTGTGCATTTGTATACTGATATCATCCTACACCAGAGACTGAAGCACTAAAGCCTTCTACTTCTTCCATGAAAGTCCCCCTTAAGATTACGTTTTTACATTTTTTATGTCTTTATTTGCTCCCAAATATTTTTGACACCAACTTTTTGATGCCACCGGGCTGAAAAAAAAAAGGGTGAAACTGTAAAACACATGCCCTAAGAATACATAGTAATTAAAACACATTAATTTAATTTAAAGGCAGGGTATGCGATTCATTTCGGGAGCATTTTTTGTTATATTGCTTGAAATCATCTCTACACCCCGATAGCAATGAATAAAGTAAATGCTCTGACAGCAACAGGCTAGTTGTTGTCAGAGCAAACTAAAATAGTGTGCAATGTAAGGTGATATGAACATTTCACAAAGGTTTAACACCTTTCTCTTATGGCAAGTTGTTCAACAAGAAGTCCAGGACTTGGAGGTCGTACACGCTGAAGGAGGAGAAAGATTGCAGTTAC